>SJJU01007460.1:0-23355 GCA_012932125.1 Conopomorpha cramerella
ACAAATTCACGACAATAACTGGCAAGCCTATGTGGTACAAGAACTATTTGCTGGGTCGCATATACTCGCTTCGCGGTGCGTGCATGCTGGAATCAGGGGACACCAGTGAGGCGGAGAAACAGCTGTTTGCAGCTATGAAACTATTTTGTGATCCCTTTCCTACTTCTAAGTGAGTATAGGCTTTGACCTATTGAAAATAAAAACCTTTTTCAAGCATGTTCTCTCGCTTTCAAGTGCAAGATTGGAACCGGTCATAAGGGTTTTAACTAACCTGCCGAATGGGTGATAAAAGTTGGAATTATGGTGTCATTGTTATGAGGGAGAGGAGATGAGCAGTTAAATTTGAGGAATTTAACTGCTCATCTCCATGCATTTGCATTTGATTCTCTGGTTTCCCAAACCACTTAAAGGGTCCCTCAACGATTAGGAACACATAATAATGTACTACCTATTTATTTATGACTCTACATAAATCATTCCAATTTAATTTCAGGAGCAAAATAACACTACGCAATATTCAAGAGAGTTTTTACCAGAAAATGTCGTTTCTCATGCCGTCGGCATTCGTGAGGACCGAGAGCGGCCTCGAGGGCAGGTTTTATGAGGAAGTGGCTGAAACTTTGAACAGACTTGTTAGATTATTTCAGGTACCATTACACCTACCTACCTTTATAATGATAGCCTTAGCTAGTTCCAGATGAAGTAAGAAGACACGTACCTACATGGCTCGTACGTCTAAAAGCAGACAGGGCTTGGGTGGGCCTGAAGAATTCTTCCAGGACCCACCCAGCAACAGTGACAGCTGATTCATCGTCATGTTTCAGCCAGTAGAAGTATGACACGACCTCGTATCCGTACATTTCCCAATCGTCAACAAAAGTAATACTTTTCTTACCATAACAACGGAGAATATGGGTTCTTCGATGTTATAAAGTTCACATTCCCTGGCATAGGTTCCCTCTGGATATTTTAGTTCACTGTGAAGGCGTTGTGTAGCATTACGGAGATTCAGAACGAGACCCCTTGTACGCGTAGATGCCGTGAGCACACCGAAAAACTTACATAGGTACTAATTACAATACACACTATACGGTTCGTCATTTGATACTTCGACGTTTTGGATATCTATGTGATTAATTTTGATATGTTAAGCCATTGGATATTACACTTAGATCATCATCATTTTCCTGTCGCCGTCCACACCTAGTGTGGGATACACTAGGTGTGGACGGCGCAATACGCTTCCTTTCGCCATTCATCTCTGTCAATCGTCATCTCTGTAGTGTAACTATATTACACTTAGATATAGAGCTAATACTCGTATATTTAGATATTTTGAAGTTTCATATGTATACGTTTGACATTTTCAATTTCGTTACTGTGACAAGTACTTACGTGCCCGGTCTACACACCTTTCGTTACGAACTTACAAAGTTCAATAATTTCATTAGTACACGCCCGGTGTATGAATCGACTTCAATTGTATACGCCACAGTAAAATCTGGGAAACTTTTCTACATAATTCCAGGAAAAGAAAGAGCCCAAGTCAGTGCAGCTGGCGTCGAAGTGGTCCCTGAACTACGCGCTGCGCACTGAGGCCAACTTCCGGCTGTTGTGCGTCTGCTACGCTAACAGGATCGCCAACTGCAGATCACGTCAGGATGTTGAGTACCCTTCCTGCCTACCATTTGATAAACTGGTTAAAAAGATCCTATTCACGCATCATTATACTCCACTGCAATAACATTAGAGTATGTTTTGCATGGCTATATTTACTAATCAAGGTAGAGAGACAAGTAAAAAACCCACGTTGGGCGCCAAATTTAACATAAGATTTAACTAGCAATCGTTATATTAGAATGAAGTAAAGTGGCCAGCATAAATAAGTTAAATAGGTAGATAGAGCACCTATGAAAATACAATTATAAATGTGTTCATTGCACTTCAAGGTTAGCCTTTTAACCGCCAATGTAACCAGATCAATTTTTTCAATTTTGAAGTTCAGAACAGAAATCAAAATCACGAAAACAAAACGGATCATTTGGCGATTAAAAGCGTAATGAATATTTTTTTAAGCTTTACATTAAAACGGCCTTCTACATTACAGTTCTCAATGTGCTTAAAGCTCGAGGAGCGCGCAATGAAACTTTGTCATAGAAAGCTGTGCCAGTTGGACGTGACGGAAGTTCACGCTGTCTGTTTCCTTTATACAAGTATATTTTTGTTTTAGTGAGTATCATATTCTCAATGTCTCTATAAACTTTGTTTAAAGAGGAGTTCCTTTTTTTAACCCACTAAGGAGTGATTCAGAAGATGAACGATCATAGAATAAAGTAGTTGCATCTCTTTCGTTTCCCACTATCATTGACAGATTTATTTTTTTAGAAAACTCCAAACAGCTTATTAAGTTGCGATATGGTCTTGCACACTTGTTCATTAGGCGCCTATTTACCCGTGACTTGAAGACCTCCAGACTATACCGCGCAGGAAACACAGGAAAGTTCTTATGTTATGTCATCTGCAACTCGTGAGAACTTAGGAACTACTTATATACCTATCGATTGATTATAATAATAATAAGGGGATTGGGGCATTGATGCATAATTATGCCTCAGCTTGTTTCAACAAAACCGCAGATTGTCACCTCTTTCTCGGAGTACTGTGCTAGCCCCCCTAGCATTTAGTATTATATTAAAACGCGTGAAGTTTATTTATATTTTTATAAAACTCATCTTTCAAAATTCATCGTTCCAGTGTTGAATACGGGAAGAAAGTGGAAAGCCTCGAGTTCGGATTGTCAGTAATGCACATGATATCCAATCTGTCAGATTTATCAACAAGGCAGATGCTCGTGGTATGGATGCTGAAGTTGTTACTGTCCGATATCAGGATTCACGACATGGTGGCGATCATGAGAGAGTTCTTCTATATGACGTCACAGTATGACCTTAGTTGTGAGTATCTATACATTTTTTTTCCTTTAACCATTTCGTGTCCCACTACATGGCAAAGGCCTCCCTCCACTCCTCTCGATTTTGAGCGACCTCTTGCCACCCCGGTTCATATCATATTTGTCTTGGTCGTCCCGCCATCTCCGCTTAGGCCGACCGCGTCTTCGGTGTCCGTCGTTAGTGGTGATGATTATGATGACACCTTTCCATCATAATCATCACCAGCCACATGATGATGATGATTTCACCTCTTCATACATATAAAGTGTCAATTAGCTGATCGGACCTTGAGAAAAGATATTTGAAATCAATGTAATTGTAACATCTTCTATAACATTATGGTAATGCTATAAAGATATTGAGTATTGAGTCACTTTCTCGAATTTCGCCAACGTTTTTGTTCTCTATAATATTGACATTTTAAAAAGTCAATTCAGACATGTCTTTATTTCCCCGTATTCAGTTTTTGTTGCGCACGACACGATCCACCAGACACCTGTCATAATTGACTTCTTAAGACTACGCCAGCCTAGTAATATTATAAACGTGAAAGTTTGTATGTGTGGATGGATGTTTGTTACTCTTTCACGCAGAAAATACTGGATGGATTTTGATGAAACTTGGCAGTATTGTAGTAAGTATATAAACTAGAATAACATATAGGCTATAAGGTATTTTGGTAAAACAACGTTTGCCAGGTCAGCTAGTATTTTATAAAACCAATTTTGTTTTAGCTGAGACATGGTACTATTTCTACTCAATGGTGATACTGTTGGACACTGGCTACTGCGTGGAGACGTACAGCGCTTGCGAGAAGTTCTACATGAAGAAGGGCGATGCTATTGTTAAGTCGAAAACTCCCGAGGCAGCTTGGAACTTCTTCGTTTGCATGTGGCTTGTGTAAGTTTTAGAATGTTCGTGTACTTACCTATCTCTATGTGTTCCGGCCGCGCCACACATTGGAACAAACCTTCGGTTTATTGGGAGTGTACAAGATAATATCTCATGTTAATATATCAGTAACATTTAAGATCGATCCTCACATTTGATCCAAGAGAGTTAAAAAGTTTAAAGTCTCATCTTGAAACCCCATAAAAGGGTTTGCAAACAGTAGCTTATGTTTACATTTTAGTAATTATTTTACCTATGTCTAAGTATAAGTCGCGGGTGAATAGTGTGCTCCATCGTAGACCACATCGCTGCCTAACATCAGGCAGGATGGTGGTCAAACGCTTGTTCATAGCGATAAAAAAAGGAATGTAGATATGTTAGCAAATCAACTGTAATAAAGGCACCAAAAAAATATAACATTTAAATAAACAAGAGTAAGCTACTAGTGACAGATTGACATACTATAGACTCTATGAGTATAGAGAAAACTCAATAAATTCTTTTAAATTATAAAAACAATTTTCAGAAACTTTTGACGACTGTGTTGATTTTTTAATATCCTCTTCACAATATCTCCAACTAATATCCATTAAGTTGGGTTTATGGACGTGATTTTTATAGGTAAGTTTATGACGGCCATCCTTGAACGTAATAGCTCAGGTTGTTTGGGGCCTCGGCTACAACGCGGAGGGGGTCACCTTGAGATTTAGTGGCTGCGAGTCCCACATAACCCAGTTGCTGTCTCCGCCAGCGGTGGACTATTCATAACGGATTTCCTCACGATGAAAAAGGGCAGATAACTTACGTACCTACCTATTATAAAATATACAAAAACTATTTGACGCTTTTTTACCCATAATTACAGAACAGTAAGAGTTGGCGCGTGGGAACAAGCGGTGCTCTGGGGTGAAAAGGTTAAGCTCATCCAAAATATGAAGTTTGAAAAATACGAATTTGGTGTAATGATCCTTGTTAGGCTCGCCGAGGGACTCCTTATAACTTTAGTTAATGAGGTATGTACCCTACACGTGTGGTTAGGTACAATCGAGAGTATAAGTTCTGGGTCAAACGCCTAGATATAGATAAGTACACATAACTAACTAGGCAGTAGACATGCCTACAACGCCTTCGAGGACTTGATAACCTTAACAGCCAAGTGCTAGCGTTGTTCTGGCAAAAGGCTTCCAGGAGCTGGATTGGTCTTGCAATGGATTGCGTTCGTCTGACCAAACTATAATATTTTGGTAAAAAATATAAGAGCTCAGCGCAGAGGTCAGTAAAGAGCGCAGAGTCAGGGGAAAAAATAGGCGCGCGTCTATTCTTGATACTGGAAGACGTGCTGGGTTTGGATTACAGTGCCGATGCAGTGATGAATCCAGTGTCGATGTAACCAGCTACCAGATCATTGTAAATCAACCTGCAATCTATCGGCATATTTTTTAGTCCAATGACAGCTCCCTGAACTCAACCCAGTTCCTCCTAGTTGAACTGAACCAGCTGATCCAGTGACCGTTCAGCGTCCCGTAGAGTCTTCAGCGTCCAGCTCCTGGGAGCTACTGGATCAACTTGGCCTTTGCCTACTTAAACTATTGAAAAGGTTACAGGTCTTAGATTATACACTTCACGTCTTTTAATCGTATACCTATAGTGCCTCTGCACTTGATAAATTAAATGCCCACGGTACGCCGAGCGTATTTATTTAACCCAACCTGACAGGGAGTGCGCCCATCGCCGTTATAGGGTTCACAAACACACCTTATGGTGTGCGGATTTTATCACGATGTTGTCCTTCACCGTACGAGCGTTGCGTTGCGTACATAGGCTCTGAAAAACAGTCCCATTGGTACACGTCCAGTGGCCGGACTCCAACCCGCGACCTCCCGGTTACAAGTCAAGTTTCCGACCAACTGGACCACAGACGCTCTGAACACCACCACTGACCACTGACGTTATTTTCGTTAATAACTTTTTTAATTACCTAGTTAATACCTATCCTTAATTTCAGATGGACAAAGGTAATACAAGGCAGATGTTGTCGCTTATGGCAACAGTGAAGACTATATTCAAAGACATAAGAGAGGTGTCTCACCACGCGCCCATGTATAAGCCCCGGTAAGTCTTTTTGCTGTTGTGGCTTCCATTTTTTTTCGGAAGTACCTACCCAAAAGCGTCTACATGACTCCAAACAACAACCTGGTCTACCAAGCTTAGGTTGAAACTCATATGGATGGCTTAATGTTTACTTGTACATACCATATAACAACATATAGTGATGTTTTAGTGACGCAGGAAGTATCATCAATACAACACTGATTTATCATCCGTTTTTTAACCTTTTAAACCTTCCCTGGACTTGTGCGTGTGATTCAAGACCAAAATTAGCCAAATCGGAGACTAAAAGAACATCAATTATTTTTTTATATACTTACTTACATATAGGTATATAGATTGAAAACAGTTTACTATTTCAGGTACAACTTACTGATGGCATACTTCTGTCACATCCGCAGAAAGCGCTTGCAAGCTTTTAAGTATGTGAACAAGGCGTGCGACCTCGCCAGGCACTACGGCCACGGTACTCTTCTCATTTGGGCCGAACATACCAGGAATGTAAGCCTGAATAGATAATTAAAATCTCAGGTCAAAAACAACTAGACTTGCAATACGAAAATGACGCTTAGAATAAAACGAGACAACAATATTATAAACATTCAAGATTGAAAGAGCAAGAGATATTGATCTTTTGTCCCTTGCGGCAGCAGTACCAGGGTATTGTATGTACTTCTGGATCCAAACTGTCACTTTTACTACCAAAATTACGGTTTGGATCCAGAAGTACATTCATTTCAACTTTCATACACATTGCTTAGAAAGAGAATCACTGAGGGTATTACGCGGCTTACAAGTCTAGTTTTGTTTGTTCTGAGATTTAATGATGTTTATTATTCACAACATTCGCCCTGTACCGGATCATCGATTGGCCCTTCTGGGAGACTTTACGATACATGCAGATTTTGTAATTTAAGTTTTGTATTTTTTATGTTTTCAATTTCATAAAATGACACATTTTGTTTTGTGTCACTTTTGTTCTGACTGTGCGATTTATGTTGTTCATCAAGTCCTAATTTGCATTTAATTTTGCAAGTTCAAAGTCAACGTTGGCACTGATCATGAACCTACTTGACACAGTATTAAGATGACTCAGATTCACCGGGTTTCTGATCTGTTTGGCGGGTCAAATCAATTACTCAATCACTTATAATTTGGACGGGCGTCGCGTCGCCGATTCGGAATAAGTGAAGGATCGTGACTGCCTACGTGTCTGGGAGACAGGGGTGACGTAGCTACTTCGGATGCCACGTTAAGCTGTGTCCTGTATCTCATCCGTCCCATTTGTCCTATCAAACAAGCGTCTATTTACCTTTTTTTTTGTTTGACGGAAAAAAAGGTTCGTCTTTTTCTGACTTATTTTGTTTTTTTTTATATTATTTGCTCTATGAGTCTACTTCTGATGGACAATGCTCCAAATCAAAATACACACATCAAAAGTGGTCTCAATCTATCAGCCACATAACGTCCACTGGACGAGGGCCTCCCCCAATGAGATCCGTCATTTGGGGTGAAATGCCAGTATCGCCACGCTTGGCAGGCGGGTTGGCGATCGCAGTGGTGTTGTGGTTTAACTCACAGAGAGCGCTGCTGCCCGTTCTCTGGAGAGCTTCCTCGGTCGTCTCTTACGACCCCCATGACGGGAAAAGTTGGGCTGGGGTGGTGACACATGTATTCTATTCGCCGTCACCACACGGCTCAAACGGCAAAAAGTGTCTAGGGATCAAGTACATTTTAGAAGATTGCAATCAAGAATATATTTTACAAAAATTCATTCATAATTTATTCAAAATGTGGTGATAAGTCATTGATACAGGCATGGGGAATTAGGTAGGAGACTAATCCAGAAAATTAGATTTGACTTAAATAAACTAGATTTTTTAGAGCTAAAAATGTTCTTCATCCCTAGACACTTTTGATGTGTGTACACAAGCATAACAAAAAAACACCAAACCCGAAATTCAACGGAGAAATACAGGCGTGGTCATGAGCCAAACAATGTTCTTTGATATTATCTCATTTAACACGCTTGTCCCCAGCACTGGAAGGGAAATCTGAAGCCAAACTACATCAACTACTGGCTCGAGCACACAGATCCTGAAAACCTTTTGGATTACAGAGATCATGATTACGACAAGAGCATCAAAATTATACCATACACTTTGCCGTTGCCAAAGGGTTACGAAATATGAAGAGTCTTTACTCTATATTGGAACCGTATAATAAGTAGGTATAGTAACATGCATGTTATAATTATTAATAAAAGATATATTCACGACATCAACAAGTTTATTTACTGGTAAATAAAATGTAGGTAAATGGCTAGCTTGACAGATAGTAGGTATCTTCTTCACAAACAAACACTGAACAACTGAATCTTTGTACCTACCTATAGGATGTAAGGTTTCCAGGATTCCCAAGGACGCGTTTTCAAATATATAATATGTATTGTTAGTTATCATGATTATATTCTGGGAAAGGTACTTTTCATTTTGCAACCATGTGCAGCGTAGTTTTTTCAGGTAGGTCCCACTCGTTCATGGAACTTGACGTAGTAGAATAATTTGAGAAAATATGGTCTCTGTTTCTACTATAGAACTACATAATAGTTATTGCTCCTGTTTTTGTTGTCTGAATGCCCAGAATTAAATGAAAATTACTTTTCCTCGATTCTTCCATGAGATATACCTTTAAGGTTTTTTTATTTAAATCAAATACACACATCAAAAGTGTCTAGGGATCAAGAACATTTACCTATAGCTCTAAAAAAAAATCTAATTTATTTAAATCCAATCTAATCTTCTGGATTGTTCTCCTACCTAATTCCCCATGCATGTATTTTGAATAAATTATGACTGAATTCAGTTTTTGTGAAATATATTCTTGATTGCAATCTTCTAAGATGTACTTGATCCCTAGACACTTGATGTGTGTAGTTAAATATCGCGTTAGGTACAGGTTTCTACCTAGTGTGGGGCCGTAGGCAAACAAGGACAAAATCAACCCATTTGTGTATGAATACTAACTGCTAATTAGTATTCATTAAGTACCTACCTATATTGTTCTTTGAAATGTTTGGTTTTGGTAATAAATTTATTTGATTTGATTAATATACTAAAAATATACAAACTGTTCTATTGTGTCATGTTCCATGGAACAAATGGGACCTTCTCGATTTTTCCCTTATGTTACAAAGGCACGAGATCATACGGGATCGGACCGTGCCGGTCAATTTCACTGCTGAAGACAGTGCATAGGGATTTCTATATTACCAACGCACAGGAGGATAAAGAGACCGGGCGAAATGTCCGCGACAGGTGTGGATCGGATAATGCCTCCGGCACACCAAAAGCGGGGCGTGCGCGGCACGGGAGCAGCGCGGACCCGCGATGTTTGTAATTCAGGGAAATGTATGAAGCACGACACACCAAAAATGCAGCGCGGACCCGCGCTGCTCCCGTCGCTACAGATCGAGCGCGGCAGCAGCGCGGGTCATCAACGCTGTATTACTATAGCCGCCATACTGACCTGACACTCCAAACAAGTAGCGCACGCGCATGCTCCGCGCACGACCGGCGTTTGGTGTGCCCAAGACTTAAACCAGTACAAACTATAGAAAGTAACGCAGACGGCCGCGACGTTGAACTTAATGTCTCTGTGCCTCATGTGCGTTGTGTTCGCGATCAGGGCAGACACGTACATTGACGCACAGAAGCGGTCGCGGTCAAAAAGACTGCCCCGCCGTGGGATTGGCGCCTATAAACGACGGCCGGCATGGACTAGTGGTCAGGACATCTGCCTCTAGGACGACGGTCGCGGGTTCAATTCCCGCCACGGACATAATGCTTTAGTGAAGAGCTAAGGCATTTGTTGTCTGCGTCTGGGTGTTTTATTTATCTATGTATGTACTTAAAAGTATTTATGTAAGTGTATCAGTCTCTGGCACCCATAGTACAGGGTATCCTAGTTTGGGGTCAGGTGACCCGTGTGTGAAAATGTCCCGGCTATTTATTTATTTATTTATAAACGATGTATCTGAACTGGACAACCCAGTGATGCAACCAATTGCCCAGGAAAAAACCCAATATAATAATAAAAGCTCATGATGTCTCTTAACATTTTTATGGTAATTTTACGTACATAAAGGAAATCATTGATGGCTCACTGAAATACAGAAATAGCAATTTCCAAAATAACATTAAATTCAACAATGTGGAATGACAATTTGAAAAAACTTCATAAATATAAGTACCTAATAATTATTATTAATATTACAACTAATTACCTAGTGTTAATAGTTCATCATAATCTAAAATATATTTCAATATTCAATTCCTTAATCAATCAATAAGTAATCAAACCGAAAACTAGTAATATGTAAGTATTATATATAGCATGGTGTTGGAAATAATAAAAAAAATAGCAAAAGCTCTTAGAAGAGATATTAAATTATAAGTATTAAAGCAATAATGTTATCACTAAAAAACCTGCTTCCCCATTTTGCAATAATTCAGATCTAGGAGAACAAAATATTACATCAATTAAATATCTTTATAACAGGAATTTTGAATTAACCAGAAATTGGATGGTTTGGTAGTTCTCTCCATCTCACCATCTTGGCATATTATTTCAGAAATCAAAACAATATTTCTATAATAAATAACATCATACACATTTTAATTCAATTTACATTCCCTCTCAACAACCTTTTTTCCACCAACTTCTAAAAACATACTTATAATTTCAATTTCATCGGTCACATATTTTTTTATGCTTTTATTAAATTGTGAAATCTCTTGCAAATTAAATAATAGTAGCTTATTTCTTCTTGAAATGGTAACAGTGCCATACAAATTAAATGTTGACTATTAATCACTGAACAATGTCTAATAAATACTAATGCCGAAACCACACATTGGACAAAAACTTGGATGCAAGTATGGTTTAAATTTTTTATGAGGATAATATCAAATGTAGACCTAGCAAGCGCGTCAGGAAAGACACAACTTAGAACAAATATGTGTGATTGGCTGCTATATCACACATTGTGCGACTTAGCTTATTTCAGCCAATCACAGTGACTGGTATGTCTTGTCCTGTCTTTCTCGGTGTGCTTTGCGAGGGGGCTGGGATGTAAATAGAATGCATCAACTGCCTTTCTCCCTGGCATGTTACTGACTATGGGATCTGTAGCTTTATTCAGGTTATGAACTAGAGACTTGTAACTGAAGACCCATATTAACATTCTTAACTCCTTATTACGCTACATGTAGCCGATGGGTCCTCTTAATCCTAAGGTTCTCTCCACCCCCTAATGGGTGATTACAGATATGAGTGTATGTATGTCCAAGACAGTAAACAATAGACTTGGAGCCAATAATGCCAATGCATGATGTCAACAAAATATTGACTCTTTGGATATTCAGGACATAGTTTGTTTATGGAAGAATTTTTTGTCAGACTGAATTTGTTATGAAAGAGTGCTGTGGCAGAAGTACAGTGGATACATAAAGTACAAAACAATACATCATATTGCATGCATTTTGATGATCGTAATTACTCCTTTATAAACATCTACCACAGCAATATTGTGTCGTAAGAAAAATCTGCCATAAACTAACTCAGTCCTAAACATCCAAAGGCAATATGAATATTGGAATAAGAAGTTGGTGATTGTTGATTTAAACAGCCATTATTGTCATAACAAAAGGAAATTTTTGTTTACCTACTTAAGATGAAAGAAGAAAGTCCTTGAGACATTTAGGTAGTGGCAATGATTTAACTGCTCCCAAGTTCACGGTGCACAGAATTGCATCTCTACACACCATTTGAAGACTTTTCACTGAAATGAAGTACAAGTTATATATTACAAACAAATCATAATATTTATTTAGGAGATTTTATTTCCTCAATGGAATCTATCATGCACCATTAGGATCTAGAGTCTTTAATTAAATATTTGACATTAAAAGAGAGTATAACTCTCCTATACAGATATAGAGAATAAACTCAACTTACCTCCATATAATTGCAGAATCCTCACTTGCTTTGTAGTACCATAAACATCAACAACAGCATGCAGAGGCCCACGTGTATAAGGTATACCTTTTGTACATGGCCCTTGGTCTTCACCATTAATTATGAAATGCATTTCAGCTAAGTCTGCTTCCTTTTCATTTGCTTTTGCACATGGTACAAACATTACACCAATCCTACTACCAGAGTCCATTGGTAAAATTCCTTGTGGAGTGCCATTTTGTGATTGTATTTGTGGCTTCAACTCTGTCTTCGATATATATCCTCTAGGAGTCCACACAGTATGACCATCACCCAATACAGAGGCTCTTGGTTCATTGTCCTTTCTGCCACTAGCGCCTTGATTCACAATTTCAATGAGAACATTGTTTTGGGACTTTGATATCGGAAATATCCATGACATACCGTTGTTCGCCAGATCAGGAAGCGCATATTGGGGTAAACCTTTATCACCTAGTGCTGCAGTTTGTGGGTCCAATAGCGTCAGGCCTAGCCGCATATGGCCACTCCAGCCACGCTCAGTTTTCTCAATCTGCACCAGAAAAATCTCTCCCGGCAAAAGGGGCTTCTCACTGAAGGTCAAACCGTGAGCGAAACTTGCTTTTCGATAAGCAACTGTGTTATCATCAAACAAAATAATATTGGAGCCATGATAGCTATGAAACCGTGACAACATTTTCATTCAGTCATTTGAATTAAGTTTTAGAATTCGAGCTTGGAGTTTCACCAGGATATGCTCGATTCGCATGAAAATATACGATAACGCTGCGTAAATATTACACCAAATACAACAGACTCTCTGCAAATTACTACAAAAAGCCAGCCAGCCAACTTTCGCAAACGAATTATGACAGCTGTCAATGTCAATTCTCAAGTCAAGAATTTTAAAATCAATGCACGTTCAAAAGTTAAATACAAAGTGCTCACCATTTGAAGCTACAATGTAAACCATATTATTACACTACATTTAAAATAGATATTAACGTATTATTCACCATAATAAAAAATAAAGTATATGTTAGTGCAGAATAGAATGTATTTCATTGCGTAATATTGTGTGTAAAGTTATTTTTATATGAATTCGGAACGTACGAAACAAATATGGCAGTCGCCGGTATTTTAATTAGAAGAATTTTTCGTTCTTCTATACCGCTAACATATAGAAAAACTAAATATTTTGTTCGAAATTGCTCAAATTTTAGGTACTCAACAAAGAGTGCATCTCAGTGTATGAATATTATTTCACATAGACTTTACTGTACAAAAAGGTAAGACTTTTTGCAATGTCAACATAACCTATAATTCTGTAACCAATCTAGAAAATAACTATAGGATAGGATTCTTAGAACATTTCTGTACTGTTCCAGATAGTACTCATAATACAATAATAAACTAAAATGTAAGTGTAGTAGGTTTGTTTGCTCTACTCTAAGACTAGGTGTAAAAAGTACTGCTACGTAAATTGTTATTTACATTACTATAGGTAAGTAGCTAAAGCCAAGTAGGTATAAATTACTCTAGAGTGTGGGTAGGAGGAGGAGGTGGTATCTATACTTTATCTTGTCGGAGAGTGGGTGGGTACGTATTGAATATATCTCGAACATATCGGTGGGAAAAAAAATAGTATAGTCTCCTGATCTCACTCCAAATCTGTTATCTATTGAATTCGATACTTACTTAAAAAGCACACCTACAATGGATCCGGTTTAGCGCCTACCGGGTTTACGGTTAATTCATAGTATAATAGAAATAGAACAGGTTTTTTTTTCTCCAAATCACTCCAGTTTTTTCAACTGACTAGTCCTGTTGAATAATAATGAAAATACTTTTAGAAAATATGAAATTTTACTGTGTATTTTTTTATTTACTATTTTTTTTGTGTGGCAGCAGTGTGGGTAAAATGACCGCTTTGAGTCCTATGGATCCTTCCTCATTTTCAAGACCTGGTGAGTTGAATTATTTTCATTTTAGACTTAGGACAATCACTTATACCACATTAAGACCCATTGTGAACTCCTCTACTATTATACTACTTTTATATATGAATATTTGAACAATTATTTCAATGGAGATGTTTTACAAACCTTAGACAAAGACGCAAGAAAGTTTTTTGTAATGCTTCTGAATCCCTGCTTTTTCCTCTCTATGCAGAGTTTAATTTATGAATACTGGTTCAGATCTGAGTGAATTTTACTGTACATATAGGCACTATGGTATTTATCAATCAATACATAGTATAAAACAAAAATTGCCTCCCACTGTCTGTCCCTAAGTATGCTGAGATCTTTAAAACTATGCAACAGATTTTCATGTTGTTTTCTTTAGTAGGAGTGTTTCTTGAGGAAGGTTTATATAATGTATAATACATAATTATATACAGGCTGTCCCAAAATAGGCACGTCACACTGACACCGTAGGTAGATGGGACTTAGAAGAATCGAACAAGCCTAACATGCCCATAGAAAAGTATTACTGGTGTAGAGATAAGTCAATTTTAGGTATTTTTAAAAAAATACCAATTTTCGACAATGTTTTTATCACAATTTATTATGCAAAGTATTTTATACCTTTTTTTAAGCCTACGCATCTGACAACAGTTAGTAATGATGAAAAGAACATTATTAGTTGATAAAACACTTAAGATAGTGACAAATTACTGCTTAAACATAACATTAATCTCCTAAATAACCAATCAGATCAACTTTCAGCAGCTACCTTGAAAAAAAAATATGTAACATTATTAGGCTTGTTCGATTCATCTAAGTCCTATCTACCTACGGTGTCAGTGTGACGTGCCTATTTTGGGACACCCTGTATATATAATAGTAGAGAAACACTGTTAATGATGTATATTGGCAAAACAATGTTTGCCAGATCAGCTAGTAAACTTATAAAAGCAAAAACGATGTAAGTGTAAAGACTATCTAAGGTTTTTTAACTTTGTATGAATAAGTCTGTATATGTATGTGAAGTAGAAACATTACAGAATAAAACAATAAGATAATGTGTTACTTATTACAGAACTTGCAGTTGTGAAACATGTCTCCCTAAAGCTCAATGTAGACTTTGATAAGAAGGTCCTTAGCGGAGAAACAATATTGTCTTTTGACATTACAGAAAATGTTAATGATTTGGTAAGCAATCAGTAATTAGACATCTGGGTTCTAAGTCTAGAAATTACTATGGTGTCACAGTTATCTCTCCCTTAAAACTAAATATCTTAATATTAATACAAAAATTGAGGTAGTTTTTTATCCCTTGTGTTTCCTGTGATGTGTATCCTGTATGCCCTACAAGTCAAGGGTAAATAGGTACCTAATAAGCAAGTGTGCTCCATCTTAAACCACATCACTGTTTAACACCATTTAAGTTGGTGGTGAAGTGCTTGCTTATACAATGAAAAAATCATAAGTTAGTATAAAATTATGGAATTCACCCTGCATTTTTAGTACACTCTTTTAGTTAGTTATCTTATTGGAACACAAAAATGAGAGAAAATTGTGAAACAATTTAATATAACTGATATCGGGCACTTTATGTTATACATTGAAGAATGGTAATACAAAAGTATGTGATTTCAGGTTCTGGATGTTAGGAATCTGACAATAGATTCAGTGCAATTGGAAGATGGAACTTCATTAAAATATGTTGTTGATTCTGAGGTTCCTGACTTTGGATCTAAGTTGACTATAACTCTGCCAAGACCATATAATAGTGGAGAGAAGTAAGTATAAACAATTGTTAACATAGCCTTAATTGTTGTGCCAAACATGCACAAGAAATTCTGGGTGACACATATACATGTAATTTGAAAGCATAGCTTTTATTATTAACTAGCAAATACAGCGAACTCCGTTTCGCCACCAGATGGCTTCGTTTCCCCGCTTTTCTGTTGAAATTTTTCTTAAATTTTCTTTGCTATAAACCTTACGGAGCCTGAGACCTTTCCAACGAATGCAAAACCGTGGAAATTGGTTCGTGTGTTCTGGAGTTATAGCGTTAGGGAGGAAAACCCGACTTATTTTTATATAGTAGATTGATCATTTTATATCTTATCCTCATTTTGTTTCAAGATGTGCTTTACCAGATTTAAAAAATAAACAGAAGCTTTCATCAACACCCGATAAGACAGTGCCTCTCATGTTCACTGGCTTTGAATATCAGGCTGTTAAAGCGGCTGATGAAAATAATGTGGATGTAAATAATAAGACTGAGAATGATTCAAAGAGTCCTTGTAAATGTTGCAGCTGCCAAAAAAGGTCAAAAAGAAATATATAATACAAGTTATATTGGTTATTCAATTTTGCCATAAAGATTGATTTGAATATTATTTCTTAAAGTATCCCATATAATTTTATACACAATTTTTATATTGTTATTAGTACAGATTACTGATGTACATATTTGTAAATTTTAGATAACTTTCTAGTTTGATTTGGTTAAGAGTAATGAGGAGTTTTCTAAAAAGAGTCAAAGATAGTTGAAAATTAAAGAGATTCAACTAGTTTTAGACTCACTCTTTTGTTTTTGCTAACTATTTTTTCTTAAAAGAAAACTCTGCATAATATCATCATATTTTACATATGTAGATAAAGTGCACTTCAATACTTTTATTTAATACTAGTTTAATTAAACCATTCATTAATTTACACACAGTTGCTTGCACAGAAAGTAATAATCAAGAAAGGGACAGCAATGCTTAACATTTTCATAAGGACTATCTTTAGTCCTGGTCTAACTACAGTATTATGTCTTTCGGTTGGTAAACATAAAAATTAGATATTATAAGAATTTAGGTCAAGACTGAAGATAGACTGAATTATTTTTGTACACCAGTTTTCCACTGCACATTTTCCAGTAATTAACTAATACAAAATACTGCCTAACCCTATGATTCCACCGGCCAAAGATTCACAAGAAGGCTTGTTTGATACATATAAGCTGTTTATGCCGTATCACGAACAAATGACCAGGTCACTAGGACCATGTCAAACATGTTTTCTTGTGCAAGTATCGCCGAGTTTTATAATTATTTATTAAATTGCAGAATTAAGGTGAAAATTCAATACAAAACTGCGCCTTCCGCTTCGGCATTGCAGTGGTTAGAACCGGCCCAGACATCGACCAAAACGCATCCTTATTTGTTTAGCCAATGTCAGGTATGATTATCATTGTTCTGTAAACCCACTATTAATAATTCACACGACTTTATGTGTATATGTACAGTCGGCTAAAACATTGATGCATCAGTTGACACTTCCTGTGTAAGTAAAATATCTTTAACAAGCTTATCATTTCAAGGCATTAATAAACCTTCCTTATATATTAATGAGAAGACGAAGTATACAGCCACTTATTAGTCTTTGCATCGATAGTCAATCAATGGGGAACTATTTGACAACCATCTGACAGTTTAAAATAGTTTCTTTTATTGTTGTGAGATGTCGCTAATATCGTGGGAGGATTTCATAATAAATCGCTAGATACACTTATTTTCAAAAAGTGATTCTAATAATAAAGTAGTAGTAGAACTAATTTTAATTAAAACATTAGATTTTGAAACTACCGCTCGATACTACATTAATTTCGAATAATTTTATTGTCTGTATTCATCAGGTAAGTATTCTAATGCTGAAGAATTGGTGAGCTTTCAGAGCCTACAATGCCAACAAAAAATCAATGAAATCTGTCCAAATTATTATAGTAGCGTACATTTTCTTCCACAGCCAATCCACGCTCGTTCTATACTCCCGTGCCAAGACAGTCCGGCGGTGAAGTTTACTTATGACGCGGAGGTGACGGCCCCCGAAGAGTTCACGGTTCTGATGAGCGCCATCCGTGGCGAGAGTGTGAAGAACCGCACCACGTTCAGCCAGCCCGTGCCCATACCTTCGTACCTGCTGGCCATCGCCGTCGGAGTACTGGAGTCCAGGAGGCTGGGACCTAGGTGAGTACTGATGAAGACTGGGCTATTACTACCCATAATTTGTTTCCGCTGAGGAAAACTCACTTCACTTTTCATCAGTGTTTATTTGCAAAAAAAAGCGAAAGGAATACAACGCTGATCTCGGGGGCGCAGAGCAAAAAATGAACCAATGAAAAACACGAAGTATAAAAATCAAGAAGAAGTCAAGATTTAAAATCAATACATTGTATAAAACAAAATCGCTTCGAGCTGTACTTATTGATCTTTAAAAAGGTACAACGGATTTTGTTGCGGTTTTTTCTTTGTAATAGTGTGATTCATGAGGATGGTTTCCATACGTGTGAAATACGGGTGGCCTACGCCATTTCGAAACACTATTTTTATATATGTTTCCCGAATTGTATTAATCCGACCGATCACCTAGTTGTATTGGCTAGATAGCGCTGTTGCTGATGGGCCATCATATTATTGTAATTGCATCATATTTTTCTAAGTAGAAAATGTTTTCGGAGAAACGAATCAAAATGGTTGAAGATAGGAAATAGTTGGAGATAAATCAAATTCGATAAGGTGATTGGTCGGTTAAGCGTGATTCGGGAAAAATCTTTCTATAAATAGTGTTTTGAAATGGCGTAGGGAACCTGTGTAATACAGTAGAGAAACAGCTAATATTGGTGCGAAGTCGGGCCGGGTCGCTAGTGAAAGTATAAATAACGTAGAAAAGAGGCTGAGCCAAGGTGTTTGTCCTCAGCAGGTAGGTACTGTTATGACCTACCTATAGTAAATTGTCCTCCAAATTATACATACTTATTGTTTTCATGTTTTAACCCCCAACGCAAAAAGAGGGGTGCTAAGTTTGTCTGTCTGTCTCTGGCATCACAGCTCCCGGACGAATGAACCGATTTTCATTTATTTTTTGTATTATAGGTTTTTTTTATTATACGGGCGAGTGTTCTTAGCTATATTTGATCGATATCTGATCACCCACTTAAAAGTTATGTGGGTCGAAAGTGGGGAAGAAAAATTTTACTAGAATAAATATATGTCCAAGTGAGGTATCAAATAAAAGAGCGCGACATGTATATTTTGAATCTGTTTATTAAATGAAAATTGGATAATTTGTTCAAAAGTTACGAGGGTTGAAAATGGGGGAAAAAAGTCGCCTTTATACAAATATGTTCAAGTGGGGTATCAAATGAAAGGGCACGACACGAACATTTAAAATCGGGGGTTTTTTAAATTTGCAAATTTTGTATTATTCATTCTTGTCCTAAATAAAATATATATCAAAATCACTGGTCTATAAGAGTTCATAAGATCTTAGAATATACTTGAGAGTGGGTCATTGTTTACTTTTATCTTATTTATTCACAGTCACCAGAGAACATCAATAAGTTATGTGTGTATTATTATGAAGGTCTTTTTTGGCAGATGGAATGACTGGGCTAAACAATTCAATAGGTACTTTATCAACACTTAAAAAACATACTACTACTACTTGTTTATTGTGCTTAAAAAAAACATGGTACTTTATCACTGGCGTGCACCGGTTTTTACGACAAGGTAGGCAGTAGTCCTCAAGGATTGACACCTATGTATAGGTAAGTTGTCTACGAAAAATAGGTACCTACATATCTACTCGCCCACAAAACACAAGACCTTCGTCAGCTTATGTCGTTAGTACAACAAAAAAGTTCAAGCATTAACTCTATTATGTTGGTTAGCCAAAATACTAAGGTAGGCAGTGTCTTTTTGCCTATATGGTGTGCACGCCACTGTACTTTATCAAACATATTTGAATTTTTACACAGGCAAGAAGGTAATCATAAATTTAATACAGAATCATAGTTTTTCTACAGTTCAAAGATTTTTATGTGACATTGTGAATGGATTAAACAATGTACCATTAAGTACACAGAAGGAATCTTATAAGCAAGGCTCCGAGCATTCACGTCGCAATATAAACTCTTAGCTTTATAGTTTATGTATGTAGTATTTAACACGCTTTGCATAATTTCCTTAATACATAAACATCAACAAATTTTTATATAAATATAGACAAGACCAAAAATAGCCAAATCGGTCCAGTCGTTCTCGAGTTTTAGCGAGACTAACGAACATCAATTCATTTTGATTTGTATAGATAAATATTATAAGCTATGCAGCACTTATTATGCACGGCTAACAAAAATGTTTCATCTTGTCGAAACCTTAAATGCATTGTCTGTTGCTCATAAAACATTTACGAAAATTATAATGGGGAATTTTCTTTCACATTTTTCTGACAGATTGTCGGAAAAGTATGACAGTAATGACAGTTCTCCGCCCGAAAATGTGTCAGAAAAACGTCAAAAAAAGTCCCCATTCATGGTACCAACATATCACTCATAAATAAATTCTAAAATAAATCGAGTCTTTCCAATATTGTACAACACTATCAGTCTAGGCTACGCATGTCAATCGATGTGTCAGAGTTTGCTTCTTAAATGACGCCGATAATAATACAGTTTTGTTGGAAGAAAGTTAACATCATCTTGACCATTTACACGTTTATGGTCAGTTGTCCTAACAACCTATTGTTATTGATGTAGGTACTTCTACAATATAAATCTATTATTATAAAAATCAATGACTGACTTTTCGTTGTAATGTTATAACTCAACAATGCCTTTACCGATTTGGCTAATTTTGATCTTGAATTCGTGGAAGTCCAGAGAAGGTGTATACTTAGAGAAAATTAAAAAAAAATCGCTTGAAATTTGGGTTGCAGGTACTACTAAACTACGCGAATGAAATCGCGGGGCGTTCAATAGTTTTATATATTCTCCCCCTAAGGTGTCTTTTCATCAAGTTTCAATATGTCCATAGACACTTTTGAGCACAGTGTAAGTGAAGCATATCATCCACCAGGTCAACAGTGTGGGCGGAGAAGGCGGAGATCGAGCGCAGCGCGTGGGAGTTCGTGGAGACGGAGAAGTACCTGCAGGCGGCGGTGCGGCTGTGCGGGCCCTACGTGTGGACGCAGTACGACCTGCTCGTGCTGCCGCCCTCCTTCCCCTACGGCGGCATGGAGAACCCATGTCTCACTTTCGTTACACCTACTTTGCTGGTAAGTTTCAAGAATCAGAAGGATAAGCCACATAACGTCTACTGCTGGACGAGTTTCTTGGTGTAATCGGGGTGACTTACAAATACCCTTTTTACAAATATACTGTACTGTACTGTTTCTGTAGGCTACTAAGTCGGTTTCAGCAGGTGTAAATGCTCTAGGTCGAAAAGAAAATTCGTCTTCTTCATACAAATAGTACAATCAGCTGATCGATTTTGTACGGGGAAATCGATTTTTGCCTGCTTAAATGGATTCAATGGAGTGTACAAAATACGTAAACTTCGGCAACTGAGGGAGGCTCAGCCAATGTAGGCCCGCCGTCTGTACCAGATTGTCCACGTAAAACATAATGAGCTACTTAAAACATAACGTTGGGTTAAATACGCTTGGTGAACCGTGGGTACTTGCTTTAACAAGTGCCTCTGCCTACCCCTCTTTGGGATTAAAGGCGTGAAGTGTATTTATTTTTTTATTATTTTTTTTTAAAACATAACCAAACAAAACACATTTCTTTTTTCCAACAAAAGGTTTTTATAATGTTGGCTTCTCATGCAGGCAGGCGACCGCAGCCAGGCGGACGTGATAGTCCACGAGATAATGCACAGCTGGACCGGGAACCTGGTCACCAACCGGAACTTCGAGCACTTCTGGCTCAACGAGGGCTTCACCGTCTACCTCGAGCGGAAGGTGACCGCGTCGCTCATTGAGAACGTCGAGGAGTCCAAGAAGAGCCGGGACTTCCACAGCCTGTTGGGCCTACAGGAGCTCACTGAAACTGTAAGTTAGCGCATGGCCACACAACCAGTGTCACTGCGAAAATGTCCGGCAACAGATATATATCCTAGTTCAAGCATAACGCTGCTTGTCCGCCAATGACGAGCGTCTGTGACGTGAGTGCATGACAGCCAACAAATGAGACATTTTTTTGTTTAGCCTCGCCCAGAAGTGTTTGATGTAAAATGTAGAACATTCGTTGTATGATCGGTGGCCGGAAGCTTTTTGCAGATGGCGCTTCTTACGATTGACCAATATGAATCAATAAAAGTGATCCAGTCAATCAAATGAACTTGTAGTGACAATCGCTTAACCAATTGCGGTCTTATTTTTTGTCAAGCGATACTAGCGCCATTCGTTCATGAGTTTTCAAGCCCATTATCATTGTCGGTCTCATAACAAAATTCTTTAGAGTGTGGTTTTAGTATATGGTCCGTATTGTGAATCAATAATCATTAAATTAGTACATATAATTTTTTATGTTTCTTATGATTATTTTTCAAAACATAAAAAATTACAAAATCAAAAGTAGTCATTATCATTTTACACAGTCAGCTCGTCCCAAACTAGAATACTATTCAATGACTATACCCGCTCACCAACCACAGCCCGCGGATTGCAGGTGAACCTGTTGGGCGCGACCAATCCCAACACCAAACTCGTACTGAACTTGACCGGCATCCATCCCGACGACTCGTTCTCGAGGCTCCCCTACGAAAAGGGATCAATGTTCCTCCGTTACCTTGAAGATACCCTGGGCGGGCCTGGTAAGACTCACACAGTACATTCATTCTCTTCTAGGTGGAAGTTTTAGGTGCGAAGAACCCCCTGTCGAATTTGGTGGTGAAGTTGCAGGATCCACTCGTGCACCCCGACGAGGCCTTCTCCACGGTGCCCTATGAGAAGGGCTCGCTGTTCCTGAGGTACCTCGAGGACTTGCTTGGAGGGCCTGGTACGGATATCTTGAACTATAAGAGGAAACTAAAAGGATTATTGTGATTTCCAATTTCCTTTTAATTTTTTTTTTTTAATCGCTATTAACAAGCATTTGACCACCATTTTTGTTTGTAATGGTGAATTTTCAAACTCCAAAAGTTTCTTATCTAGATGTCGCTAGTAGATGTCCAGGGGGACTTCTGTCAGTTATATATTTTAGTGCGTTTTTTATTATTTGGGTTATTTATTTAGACTTCTGACACTTTTGTGACATGCAGACATACTATAAAAAAAAATTCTGTCACCTTCAATACAGACTGCTTGAAGTTAGTAATTTCGTTGACTGTTTGTCCCCGTAATACAACTAGCGCCATCTGCTATAACTAAGATAAACAGGGCCCCTGAAAATTCCCCATTCGTGATCGCTGGTTCGTTCAGATAATTAGTTCGTTAGAGTAGATTCCTATCAATCCATTAATTAATATCTCAGGCACAAGTCAGAATAAAATGAGGTAGGAGGTTTGTCACCAAAGGTTTTGACCTCCGTTTCGAATTATGTACGTGAGGTTGGGCGTGCGTTTATTTAAGTTCATTGTCTTTTTGCACTTTGTTGTTCCTTTACT
>SJJU01007461.1:0-13060 GCA_012932125.1 Conopomorpha cramerella
TAAAATTCTATTTATTTAAATCAAATCTAATCTTCTGGATTGGTCTCCTACTTAATTCCCCATGCCTGTAACAATAACTTATCACCACATTTTGAATGAATTCAGTTTTTGTTAAATATATTCTCGATTGCAATCTTCTAAAATGTACTTGATCTCTAGACACTTTTGATGTGTGTATTTTTGATCAATTAAAAAATTGAGGAGCCGCGTATATATACATAAATTTTTTAATGATGATCATGGATAACTTTTTAATTCGTGTCCCCGTTGGTGCAGTTCTGAAAAAAAAGCTGAGGAATGACTCGGATTTTTTTTCACGAGTGTAGTTAGTAAACGTTCAAACTTTTTATGCATGGACTTCTTTTACAACTTTGGTTAATATAAAAAAGTGTAATTTAAAAAGATAAAAGACCAGTACTAGACGCTCCTACGATTTTTTACGGTTCCCTTCGATTGATCAGGTCTGCCATCTTGAAACTATAAATTCTTTATCATGGGATCACCACTGAAATCTTCTTTTCAACAAAAGAATTATATAAATCGCTTCACAAACGACGTATTTATTCGCGTACAAACATAAAGACAATCATAATACGGTCGAAATAAGAAATTAACCTTTTTTTTACAATTACCAAAACTTTAAAAAAAATCTGAAAATCAACGGACGTATTATTATATAAATGTCAAGTTTGGAATGTCTCAACGGATGTTTGTCATTCTTTAATGCTGATGATATGAAAAACAGCTGATCGAATTTCGACGAAATTCTTTATTTACTCTTTTGACCGCTTTCCCATCTCAAAAACCTCTAGATATGTGTCAAACTACTAAGAAGTTGTGACATAACACAATAGCATTTTCTCCAATAAGCATAAAGGTGATAATCAGCTATACAAACACTCTCTCGGTTAAGAAGTCTAGAGCGCAAGGTTGCGAGCCTATCTGTCTTCTATCGGGTGCATTTTGTAGAGTGTTTTGCGTCCCTTACAGCACTTGATATAAATAGGACAACCAGGGGTCTATTTCACTAAACATAATGATTACAAAGTCGCCCCCTGCCGTCTGTCCCTATGTATGCTTAGATCTTTAAAACTACGCAACGGATTTTCATGCGGTTTTCTTTAATAGATTGATTGATGAGTGATTTCAAAGGAAGGTTCATATGTATAATTTACACATATAGTAGAAGGAAAATACTGTTATATATATATGATGTAATAACATGAGCTATGCATTCTATCACTTGCTGAATTGCTGCTCATAATATTACCTGCTAAGTTTTATCAAATAAAATATTTTTTTACAACAACACACACATTGCCTTCATCCCATGTTAAGTAGCTAAAGCACTTGTGTTATGGAATTCAGACAATGAGATATATTTACTTATATATATATTTTTTCATTTAAACTTATACTTATATAAATAAAACACCCAGACACATCCAACAAGTGCTTAAAAGCTCATCACCCAAGCACCTGTCACCCGGTGAGGGAATCGAACCCACGACCCTACGGAGCAGAGGCAGACATGCTGACAACTACACCAACGGGTACGTCGTCCAAGCCCCAGGAAAACGGTGAAACGTCATCCATATCAGGTGGTCATCACTGGACGAAGGCTCCTCCAATGATTTCCATGATCATTTGAGGGAAAATGTCGACAATCGCCACGCTTGGCAGGCGGGTTGGCGATCGCAGTGGTGTTGTGGTTTAACTCACAGAGAGCGCTGCTGCCCGTCCTCTGGAGAGTGCCTCTTACGACCCTCAAGACGGGAAAGTCGAGCTGGGGTGGTGACAGCTAGAAATATGCAAACAAAAAAGGTTTGAGTCCAGTTTTTATGTTGCGAACCGCCAGAATGTATAATCTAATCAATAGATCTTACAAACAGATCCGCGAGCTCTCTCTCAAAATGTTTATCATTCTAGAATCAGTATTCTTCCACAATATATTGGTATTACAAATCCATTCCTAAGACACAGTAAAACACGACTAAAAACGATTAAGTCCAATAATTAATACAATAGAAACACGTGTATTTAACAGAGAATAAAAAAACCACTGTCCATCCGGTAAAATTATCATGTAAACAAATGAACACGTCACTGCATACCAAAGGAAAGAGTTCCTAACACACGAGAGTCTGTGTGCACTCATGCACGTATGTAGGATACAGTGGACGATGTAGCGATGTTATGTCTATAGCGATTTTTAAGCGACTTCAATAACTTTAAATAAAAAAACTGACTTCAACCATAAAACTATGATAGAATTTCTCATGGATCCCATTGTCGGAACTGAACGTAATTTAAATGGAACTATACGGGAGGCATCAATCATTCAAATGGGAATTTATATTTGACGTTTTTCTGCAACTTTCCAAACAAAGTTTGACAGTAATGACAGTTCTTCGCCTGAAAAACTGTCAGAAAAACGTCAAAGTAAATTCCCCATTAAGAATAAGATCATCCAAATTCATTTGCCAAGTCAAAAGTGTGGAGGTAACAAACATAAAAAAATTACGAATACAGAACCTCCACCTTTTTAGAGTCCGTTAAAAAAAGGATCTTTCTCAGGCAGGGCCCCGAGCAAGGATAAGGAAGTCAGGGTTTGGATGGCAGACGAGATAAATCAAGGGAGACTTTAAAAAAAATAGGGAAGGAACGCTATTTTTGGGTGAAATCGGTTCCTTTTTCTTGAAAATTATTCTTTTATCCCATGCTGATCTGGGATGTATATAGAATGCAACAGCCGCCCTTCTTCCTGGCATGGGAACTGTAAATTTAAGTTCATTCGGACCATCAGAAACTTCTAACCGAAGGCCCATATTATTATTGACATTCTTAACTGCACACATCTGTGTCAAGTGTCTAAGGATCAATTTTTAGCTCTAAAAAAAATCTAATTTATTTAAATCAAATCTCTGGATTGGTCTCCTACCTAATTCCCCATGCCTGTATCAATGACTTATCGCCATATTTTGAATAAATTATGAATGAATTCAGTTTTAAATTATGAATATATCCTTGATTGCAATCTTCTAAAATGTACTTGATCCCTAGACACTTTTGATGTGTGTAGAATGCATAAGCTGTCCAGAAGGAAGAATCCTGGTATGGGATCTAGATATTTAGGTTAATTCGGGCTATCAGCAACTTGTAACCGAAGGCCCTTATTGACGTTCTTAACTACTTACTATGTTGAATGTGGTAAAAGGGTCCTTGTGATTTTAAAGCTCTGCCCATACCCGTTTGGATATTATGGACAGGAGTGTATGTATATTCTCATCCCGGAGACTATTATTATGACCGGCATGGAGTCAGAGCAACCGCCTCAACTGGACGATGGTCGGGGTTTCGATGTATATCCCGGATGTACCAATATTGGCGTAATCGGGATATTCCCACCACTGTGATTCCTGTTAGAGCCAGGATCTACAGCGGCATCGCGCGACTGAGCTATATCCCGGGGGAGGGGCCTAGCCTTCTGTTTTGGATCTCACATAAAATTGGGGTAAACTACGGGTAACATCAACGTAATGTATTTATATATAAAAGGGAGAACTGTTAGTTATACCACTTATAACTGAAGAACTTTGGTTGAAAATTTCTGGGATGTTAGCTTAAGACTAAGAGATTGACATGGGATACTTTTTATCCCGATCCTGTGGGATTCCTTGCGATGTAGAGGGTGTTATAGTTTGTATGGAATACTGAAACTACGCGAATAAAATCGCGGGGCATCCATTAGTTATAAAAAAAACTCAATCCTGACTGAGTCATTCATAACTGACTTGTCGACGCCCAGACCTTTGACCTTACCATCATAAAAATATCACAGAGAGTCAGATAAAAAAAAATATTTTTTTCAAAATTTATCCCCTAAAGACCCAGGCCCTGGAGGTTATGACAGAACAACGTCTGTCGGGTACACTAGTATTACTATAAAAATAAATAAAAAAATAAATACACTTCACGCCTTTAATCCCAAAGAGGGGTAGGCAGAGGCACTTGCTAAAGCAAGTACCCACGGTTCACCAGTATTACTATAAATTGATGAAATAAGCTTCCAAATGCTTAAGTGCACTAACAATAACAAATAATATAATGAGTTTCGATCGTTCAACAAAGCATGATAAAATACAGTCATGTCCACTTTGTTTAATTGATTGTTTACCGAATTGATCAAGTTCTATTCATCAATTAAATTTATTCTAATCACAACAACAATAATAACTGTTTAAGTTGCCTTTAGGGCAATAATGGGTTGAACAAAAGTGAATCGAATGAATTAAGTACAGACGAGAATTGATCATTGTTCTAAAGGTCAAAAAATAAAAAAATAAATACTAATAACTTCACGCCATTTGATCCCAAACTGGGGTAGGCAGAGGCATTTACAGAGCAAATGCCCACGGTACACTGAGCGTATTAAACCCAACGCCACAGAGGGTGAACCCATCGCCGTTATAGGGCTCACATACCTTGTGGTGTGCGAGTTTCATTACGCTGTTGTGCTTCACTATGCGAGCGTTACGATGCGTACATTACATGTTTTTCAGAGGAAAAAGAGTCCCATTGGTAGACGACCAGTAGCCGGACTCGAACCGGCGACCTCCCGATCGCAAGTCAAGTATCCGACGAACTGGACGCTCTAGTTTGCAGGCTTTTCTGGCCAGTAAAAGAATTTAATTCAAACGGGGGACGGTTACTTTTGTTTTTATAATCGTACATGACTTATATCAAGCTTTGTTTTATACAACATACATACATACACTTCACGCCTGTCTCCCATAGGGGTAGGCAGAGACTACAGATTTCCATTTGTCACGGTCCTGAGATACCCTTTCGCTTCATCTACTTACATTCATACATGACCTCCGGTTTCGAGTACTTTTCACGCCACCTTCCGCCAGGACATCACCAATCTGGTCAACATATGTCCTACTGGGGCGACCTCTACTCACACGGTCCATTACATCACCCATATAAGTGTTTTATACAACTGTACATCTGCATGTTATAGCACTTACAATGATGATATAAACACATTTCATATCAATAAAAAAAGTATATTTCATACCCTAAAGCGGCATAAGTAAAAGTTGCAAAAAAATACCTACCTAACGACTTATAGGCAGTTAGTACCTACTTCTAGATAAGACATAAACCCATGTCACGCGTGACAAGTCGTCACACAGCCTACATGTTACATTTACACCATTACAAAGCGAAAGTGACAAAAAAAAAGTGCTTTCGAAAGCTTATTTATGTATGAATATAGGTAGGCACAGAAATTAACGGGAATTGTACCTGTCATTATTCGCGCAAGTTATTATAATGAACTGTCAAACAATTAGTAATATTTTTTTGGCTCGTCGATAAATTTGTTTTTGCAGGATGTTTTTTTATCGGTGGATGTTATTTTAAAAAAGGATTAAATGGAATTGTTTAAAATAATGTATAGCACTTGATGGTAATTACATTGTAAAGATTTAAAGCGATAAGTATTTATGCCGCTGCGACATACACTCTTGCGTTAATCGTTAACGAGGGAAATAGTAAATTAACGTTTTACGATTTACCATGGGGTAGTCAAAGTTGCCTAGTTAGTTAGGCAACTTTGCAAAATGTGAATATTATGAATTGGGCATGGCGTGGGCATTCTTGCCTACCCCGCCTTTTGATTAAACGGCGTGAAGTATATTTTTGGTGTTAATGAAAATAAGTAGTACTTAAAATAAGTACTTATTTTCATTAAAACCAAAAATATGTTTTTAATAAAATTTTATACAATTTTTTTTTCACCCTAATCAGAACCAGTTCAGTTCTATTCATTACTCTATATGTTAAACTCCTTACATTACTAAGATTAAGCTTTTTATTAGGTTAGCTGAAAGAAATCACTTTGAGTGATAAGGTCGCCTTTTGCATATACCTATGCCATAACACCTTTTATCAATTTTCCACTTGTAATGTTATTATCATCAGCCACATTACGAACGCAGTGGTGTTGTGGTTTAACTCACAGAGAGCGCTGTCGCCCGTCCTCTGGAGAGTTCCCTCGGTCGCCTCACACATACCCCCACGAAGGGAAAACTTGGACAGGAATTGGATGGCATTCTATTTGCCGTCACCATTCCGATAGCCTTAGCGATTTGAAAAGATGCCAGTTTCTTCCCGGTTCTTCTGGCCAGTAAAATAAATTAATTCAAACCGGGGACGATTTCTTTTGTTTTTAAAGTCATAAATGACGTTCATCAAGCTTTGTGTTATGCTACTGTATATCTGTATGTTATAGCACTTATAACGATGAAATAAAGAAATTTTGACTTTTAATTTTTGACCTACAGTGAGAAAAATTGTATTCATTCATTATTTCATGCATTCTTCTACACCTGAGCCGGAGTCTGTGTTTCTTGCGCAGTATAGTCTGGAGAACTTTAAGTCGCAGGTAAATAGGTACCTAATAAACAAATGTGCTCCATCGTACACCACATCGCTGCTTAACATCATGCAGGATGGTGGTCAAACGCTTGCTCGATGTGTTTAAAAAGAACCTATAATAAAACCTACCGTTAAGCCAAAACAACTCTTATAAACCTAACTATGAATGGAACATAATATCATTATGACCTACTAACAAAACCACTATCGATTAATAGATCTTAAATCAATCATAAAATAAAGTGATATTTTTAAATCACTATGTTAGATAGTGTTAGATAGTAGACCGCCTTAGTTTAGGCTCTGAGTCTAAGTCTTTTTTTAATAAATAATAATAAATATTTTTACAACAACACCCACATTGCCTTTATCCCATGTTAAGTAGCTAAAGCACTTGTGTTATGGAAATCAGACAACGAGATATATTTACTTATATATTATTTTTTTTCATTAATATATTATACTTATTAAATAAAACACCCAGACACATCCAACAAGTGCTTAAAAGCTCATTACACCCATCAAGCACCTGTCAGCGGTGGGAATCGAACCCACGACCCCCCGGAGCAGAGGCAGACATGCTGACCACTACACCAACGGGCCCGTCAAATTTTAAAGTTTAATGGAAATCTATTAGCATGTGCCAATAATTTTTGCCAGTGTCGAGTGTGGATAAGCAACGTGGTAGGTAATAATAGTCGTCAATAGTCAAAGTCGTGTCAAAGTCTCATTGGAACGTGAAAACTCCTCATTGATATCCGACCCAAAACCTTCCAATTACGAATGGTGGTCCAACCACTGAGCTACATCCACTCAGATCAGTTTCATCAACTATAAAAACGCATAAAATAATAATATAACATCAGAAAAGAGGTCGATTGATATAAACTGAGCATATATCAAGTAGGTATTTAGATTTTTATGTAAATTTCTTTTTTAGTTTTCTTACGGAAAAAAAAACTAAACGAGTATTAACGAATCTGACTAGAAATCAAACATGGAAGACGTGATTTAGATTTTTCTTTTTGTTTAAACATTGGATCCATTATTTGGACGTAGTTACACAGAAAGAACTCAATCCACAAAAAGTTCCTTCGGAGATATTGAGCTTTAAAGTTGGATGCGCTATTGACTCGCCATACATGGGGATTGAGTCAGGGTACATAAAAAATAGGTTGTAGTGAACTTTTTTTTGTAAATGTTTTTTTTATAATATGATGTCTTAACTTAGCACCCTGGTATAGCTAACTCAATTTCGGGCAAAGTGTGGATTGAGACCTTTCTGTGTAACTGCGTCCATTTGTGATTAATTAAAGACATATTAAACGAGCTATGTACAGTCTGCCAAGAAAGTGGTACATCATCAGTTTTGTTGACACTTCCTGTGCCACAAAAATATATATTTTTTTATCACTATGAACAAGCGTTTGACCACCATCCTGGCTGGTGTTAAGCAGCGATGTGGTCTACGATGGAGCACTCTTGTTCATTAGGTATCTATTCACCCGCGACTTGAAGACCTTCAAACTGTACTGCGCAGGAAACACAGACACCGGCAAGTCGTTCCACATCCTGGCGGTTCGCACTATGAAAGTGGACGCAAACCGTATCAAAAAGAGAGAAGTAAGGTAGAGAGAATAAAGTAGAGTATATTACTGTGATTATTGATTATCCTTAACAACGGCCCTAAGATGCTTATCCTTAACACCGGCCCTTGAACAAAGTTCGCTGTTTCGTTGCCTAGCAACCGGCTAATGTCATTTAATTGCAAATACCGACTGTACAGGTAGAAACATTATACAGTTTTTAATCTTATCGGTTAATCTCATCGGTTTCATTCTCTATCCCTATTTCCCTTTGTGACGGCACCACTCGTGCACGGCAAGACCGATTTCGCTAATTCTTTTCTTTTTGTTGTGTTTTATACTGACAGGAAAAGGTTCTTAATGAACAAAATGGGGAAATTGGAAGTAAAATTACTGACATTAATTTTGAATTTGAATTAGAATAATTAATAGTTAATAATTTGCTTTACTTTACTCATTTTATTGACTAAAACACGACCGCTAGTTGATGAACAAATAAAAAACTAAGAAAAAATAACCATTTCTGGACTTTCTCGTGTATTCATTGGCATGTGTCAAATAAATTTTGCATCTTACCTTTCGGCCAGTCTCAAAAAAAAGTTTAAAAATTAAAAAATAATACTTTAAAAAAAGAAGTATCTCACGTTTCCCTTCCCGCCTCTTCGGTGCACGGCCATGTTTTCGAAATCAAAAGTCGATTGGAAGCATAACAAGGAATGTGTCAAATAAATTTTTCATCATTCTTTTCGGCCAGTCGCCGAAAAAAAGTTTAAAAAAATATATTTAAAAAAAAGAAGTATCGCTTTTCGCTTCCCGCCTCTTCGGTGCGCGACCATGTTTTTGAAATCAAAAGTCGATTGGAGGCACTCATTCAACATGCGATCGCCGCATCCCGCGCACGCGTGCACGGAGCCCGCGAAAGCGTAACGGTTTCTATCTCCGACATTCGAACGTCGAATAGTTGTCGCGTAAAACGAATTTTGTTGTGAGAGAGTTCCTTTTCCGAAATTTGACTGTATTTTCGTTTCGCCCTGTGTTTTTGTTATTTGGATATTTTCACGGCGTGGTTTATTGGTAAGACGTTTTGATATTTCATACTAACAACGTTTTTAAAATTAAATACATTACGTACTATTCATGAATTTCAGTAATGTCTAAAGATTGATATTTTAAATAAACGATACGACCTTCATCTAATTTAAAATAGACTTTGTAAGTTAAAGTTTGCATTTTTTAGTAAATTACCTAATATTTTTCCCATTTTATCTTAAGTGATTTAATACTTTCAGTGTCCGGTTTACATAAAATAATACTAACGTAAGAATGTTACATGCTTCTCAGTCGACCTATTTACTATAATCAAGTTTAAAATTGGTCCGGTCGATGGTGATGCAATTTGATACCGTTAAGAAAGCTTAAATCTTTCTTTCGTCACTTGTCATTATAATTATATTTATAATAGGAACTTATTAGATAGTTTATCATGTAAAATACTCATTTTATCAATAACTTTTTCCGAAATTGACTTTCCCGCGAATACCTTTATTCGCATAGATACATTATATTAGCTAGTTGCGCCCCGCGGCGTCACCTTCATCATTATCATCAGCCACATGACGTCCAATGCTGGACGAGGGCCTTTTTTTATCGTGGGAAAATCCGTTATGGATACCCCACCGCTGGCGGGGACAGCGCTGCGGCGGGGTTACGTGGGACTCGCACCCACTAAAACCCCACGGTGACCACTCGCGCGTTATTGCCGGGGCCCCTGGAACGACCTTAGCCTAGTGGCTAAGGTAAGTACTAACCCTTGGATGTAGTCATCCAAGGGTTGGACGAGGGCCTTCCCCAATGATTTTCGTGATCATTCGGAGGGAAATCGCAGTAATCGCCACGCTTGGCAGACGGGTTGACGATCGCAGTGGTGTTGTGGTTTAACTCACAGAGAGCGCTGCTGCCCGTTATCTGGAGAGCTCCCTCGGTCGCCTCTTACAATCTCCACGACGAGAGTATTTAAAGGGTACAGGTAAAGAACAAGGAATATCACTTTTTTTTTTGTTTTCTATAAGAATAAACTAATTGTCTATGGAATAACTAATATATAGAAAACAAATAGATAGCGCAAAGAGGCGGTTTTGTTTTTGGTTGAAAGGAAAAAAACTAGGAAAGTCCATGACTTTCAAACTTTTGAATGTGTATTTCTCAAAATAAACTCATTAGGACATTCCCAATTCTTTGCTTGTACCCTTCATTTGTTTATCAGGAATTTCTCTAGTCCATTCTTACATAATAGTTGAATACACCCTGCGGGGGTTTATACCATAATGGCTGGCATTCATTTAAGTTAGATTAAGAACATTTACAACAACTAAATTGGGCTATTAGTCCAGGACGGTACCTATTGTAAATTCTATTAGGTAGGAGAATATTTTTACGACTTGTATAAATCATGTTCCCGACAGGCGTCGTTCTGTCTTAACTATTATTATGAATATAAAATAAGTATGTATAATCTTCAGGGTGGCCTGTGTCCAGCAGTGGATATCACTTTTTTTAATTTTCTCTACGTACAAACCTTCTCTGGACTTCCACGAATAATTCAAGATCAAAATTAGCCAAATCGGTAAAGGCTTTGTTGAGTTATAACATTAGAACGAAAAGTGGCATTGATTTTTATATATTTAGATAAATAAATAGTTTTTAGTACTTAGTCTATCTAGTTTCGGTCTAATTTCTTCGATGACCTAAATTAAGTACCTACCTTAACTAACTAACTACTATGTCACGGTCGGCCAAGAAAGAGATTAATCAGTGTTGATAACACTTCCTGTGTCACTAAAACCATCAATATGGTAGAGTTATATTGTAACAAGTAAAACATTAACCATTCAATAGTGTCGAGGTCAAAACTGTAACTTATAAATTTTTCTTAATTCAGATTTTTTCCTCGAATTTCGAATTGCAACATCCTGGAGAAGAAAAGTTAAACAAAACTGCGTAAACATCTCATTAGGATGTTACCAGAGACTATTTTATTTTACAAAGTCGCATATATCCAATCTTAATTCGAAGAAATGTCAAACGCTTGTTCATAGTGATTAAAAAAAAAGACTAACGAGCTTTTATTGATTTCTAACAAATTGTAAAGTGTTTTAACCCAACTGTGTAACTAAAACATCACAATAAGGTAGAGTTGTTATATTGTGACAAGTAAAATATTAACCTTAAACAACTTTCATATAAGTTTCAACCCTAAAGTCGGCGTCATCTAAGAAGCAAATTCTGACACATTGATAAATCCATGAACAATTTTTATAATGGATGTGATTGACAACCAAAATGTATGGCGATGACATTTGTATCTCAGCGTTGGATGTCCTATTGCTTCTTAGCTCTTTAAATAAAAAAAATACACTTCACGCCCTTAATCCCAAATAGGGTAGGCAGAGGCACTTGCTAAAGCAAGTACCCACGATTCGCCAAGCGTATTTAACCCAACGTGACAGGGGGTGAGCCCATCGCCGTTATAGGTGTGGTGTGCTGGTTTCATCACGATGTTGCGTTGCGTACACAGGCTCTGAAAAAGAGTCCCATCCCATGTGGGATACAAGGGAAGAGGGAGACCGAAGAAGGTGTGGATGGACTGTGTGTAAAATGACATGTGCGTGAAAGGTGTCACTGCAGAGATGACGAATGACAGAGTTGAATGTCGAAAGGAAACGTGTTGCGCAGACGCCACAGACTCAGGCAGGAAAATTATGATGATTAATTTTGAAGAAAAAAGAACCGACTTTGACGGTTATTTTATAGTTCCCTTCGATGTGTCTGGTCGGCCAACATCGACCCCTGCTTTATTTGTCATGAGACCACCAATGAAATATCTTCTTTCCAATAAAAAAAATAAGCAAACGAAGAAATATAAAAAGCATATACGGTCGAATTGAGCAACCTACTTTTTTGACGTCGCTTAAAAAGGGGGTAAAATTACAATTAGATATTATTTAGTTGATCTTAAGGATTTCACTTTGATTTCATAAACAAACGTTACTTTTAAGAACAATCGCACAAAATCCTCATCAAATAATGATATTTCAAACGCAAACACTCAATCTCGTCATGAACACAATTTACTGTTAAAAATACTTGCATTAAGATGGCACTAGAAACCATTTTAAACAGACCTATGCATCGGAAGATAAATAGAAGAAACATTAGTCCAAGACAAAGATTAAACTGTATACCTCGTTATGAATCGACTATACAGTATGTTTTTAAATAAAAACACACGCGCCAAGCTGCGCTCTGTTTACAGAATTTATATAGAGCGTGATTTTTTTACATTACGCTGGTTTGAAAATTGTTTTATAATACTTACAGAGGGGGAGGCGACGTGTTTTTGCACTGAGCTTAGCTGCAATTAAAGCAACAATGTATAAGAAAGACATAAACTCATGCACAGTCGGCGAAGAGTCTGGGATAAGTTTGAAATTCAGATTATGAATGTTTCTAGTGCGGGTTTCTCTGGCAACTTCCGGGGAACCCTATAACGGCGATGGGTTCACCCCACCTGTCACGTTGGGTTAAATACGCTTGGTGAACCGTGGACACTTGCTTAGCAAGTGCCTCTGCCTACCCCGCTTTGGGATTATAAGGCGTGAAGTGTATCTAAGTTAGAACAGCGCTAGTGCACCGCTGGTGAGGTTCTCAAAAGCTGGTCAACTGTACGCTAGGGACAATTAAAAAAAAATAGGGACAATTCTAGTCTAAGTTAACTCTTTCCCGGACAGTAAACGACTATAGACGTCATAACAATAAAACATCTATTGTGTCTATTTTACTGTCTGCCAATGTGTTAATAGGTACACGTCATCTAGTTAGTCAACGTTTTGACTTTTTACGGATACAGAGGTCAGTGTTCTGTTATTTTCTATCAATTGTGTGATTAGTTTTTGGTAAATCAATGAATTATAAAGAAATACCTCATTCTTTACTCTTTGTAATTCGGCATACACTTTTACGTCTGTAAT
>SJJU01007462.1:0-25105 GCA_012932125.1 Conopomorpha cramerella
TACTCGAAACCGGAGGTCGTGTATGAAAAGATGTATGAATGTAGATGAAGCGAAGGGGGTATGTCAGGATCGTGACAAATGGAGATCTGTAGTCTCTGCCTACCCCTCTGGGAGACAGGCGTGAAGTGTATGTATGTATGTATGCACAATGAAAGAAAGAATACCAAAATCAGTGAATACAGTAACATAGACACAGTAGTTTATCTTTATTGTTGTGAGGGCTGTAGCCGGGGAGGGGAGGTGTGGAGGGTGTCGGGTAATGTGTCGGTATAGCGGCGTGGTGCCGGCAGGGTGCGGGTGGGCGCGTGGGGGGCGGGGGGCGCGGTGGCGGGCGCGCTGCTGGGCGGGCCGGCCGGGCTGCTGGCCGGCGCCAAGGCGGGCGCCGCCGCCGCCGCCGCCGGCTCGCTGCTCGGATACCTCGGCGCCAAGATGCTCGGCGCGCAGCGCACCAAGCAGATACAGGGAGACGACACCGCGCACGACGCTGTACCCGACAAGAAGCAAGAATAACGCCGGCGATGCGTCGTTTCTTGAACGACGCGTTTGACATAATATGACAATGTAAAATCCAAAACTGACGTCTATACTCTAGTTTCTAATAGGGAATTTTCAGGGCCTTTGTTTCTTTTAGTTATGACAGGTGGCGCTAGCTGTCTTAGGGGGGGATAAATATCAACAACAACAAGAAGTCACCCTGGACACTTCGATAAGTAATTTTTGGAGTTTGAATATTCTCCATTCACTGCCACAAAAACTACCAATCGTGTGTCTCGCTTTCTTGCAATACTGTCAATGTCATTGTGACATTCCAGGTTTTGTCAATCATTGCAAGACACAAGTACAAAAACGATATTTTAAATGATTTTGAACTCTACTGTTGCAAATTTTGCATTGTAATGGCATCCCAAGGTGGCAGTGAATGAGAAATCAGAGTATAGAATAAACCAGACAGAAATAGTCTATAGATCATTTTTGGATTACAAGTCTAGTTGGTTTTGCTCTGAGGTATTTACTTTACTATCACTTCTGACGACACTTCTTGTTTCACTAAAACCTCAGTAAGGCAGAGATGTATTGTTACAAGTAACCTTATACTGATCCAGATTTTTGCAAAATGCTCTTATCGTTACCACCCTGAGGTTAAAAGCATGCAGTAGTTTTCATTAGACAAGAAGGTTAATTTTTCAATGTTACGTTACAGGAGTGTTACCATAATTGTGTAAATAATATGTATAAAGTTTAAAACTGAGGATAGTAGCCAGTAAGTTTAGTTAAAAGTACAATAATATTATTTTGTTAAAATCAATGTATAAAGGGCATAATGTATGGTACTTTGGATATTAATAATTATCTTTTACCGTAGTTGAAAATTCTTTGTAATAAAGCTTAAGCAGATTACTCTAAATTAAAATCTGTAAGTAAAAAAATCTATAAAATAGAAAATGGAGCTGTAAATTCTAGTTTGAGATACTTACGTTAAACGCAAGTAACAAAATCTAAGTTAAAAAAAATGTCAAGCTTTCAACGTGAAATAAACATCATTTATTTACCTGCTTTTAATTAGATATTGCTGAATGACTGTCATTGTCCTTACATATAAGTACGGTCGGCTAAGAAAATGGTCTATCAGTTTCGATGACACTTCCTGTGTCACTAAAAAATCAATAAGGTAGAGTTGGTATATTGTGACAAGTGAACAATGAACCTTAATGTTTAATGACATTCATATGAGTTTCAACCTTACGGTGGTAGAGCAGATTCTTGGCCGACTGTACGACATGAATTGAGATTTTGAGTAGATACTATCTATAGACAGTTCAATAACTTTTAGAATATACTGTAGGTACAGCCTGTTATTTGTACTCTTATCCTTCTCTGCCGACCTACTGAACGAATGAGATAGAATTATAAAATGACAGGATGTCAAGTTCATTCTGAAAGCTAGTAACTGTACCTACCTACTTTCATTACACGTATGTTATTTTAATAAAAGTGGTATACCACGACGCGGGTGGTATTTAAATGTAATTTATAGCACCCAGTTTCCAGTGCGCTCATTAGACTTAATCTGGCATTAAAACTGTGGTGTTTGCTTTCTTACTTTGCTTGTCAAAAAGAGACAACTATAGATTTAATGACAGATCACTAATATGCCTTTCGGAAACGTGGTGTCAGTTTCATTAATTATGTTATTGTAATTTGTAGCATAAAAATTAACGACATCACTCAAACTAATCAATCATATTAGGTATAATACATCTAGGTACATAACAGAGTAATATAAATATTTTACATCAGTTTCCTTTATCTAGTCCGAATAAATACATGTGTAAGTGGCCAGAGCAGCTTGTATATACGTAACATAGTTCTGTATGCTGATAGGGATTTTTCTGCTAAGCTGAGCTGTAGCTAGATTAATTCTTTTTTTAGCAAGTGTAACTTATTTTGTTTAGTAACCGGCACGTTGCAACGTGATTTCTTATAATCAAATTATAATCTAGCAAATCTAACCATTCCCTTTTGACAGCTGTCCACTGCAGACCTATATTGATTGTAAAGTCTCCAAAATAAATGCAGATGACAGCTGTCAAAAGGGAATTGTTAGATTTGCCAGGGTTTAGACCAGATGTACTATTAATCCGTCAAAATATAGGTACCTAATGTTGGCAACATTGTATGCGCCCTCCCCACCATCTCTAACTCTCCGCTGAAGCGATCTCGTACGGTTAGCAACGTAATCGACTACTCCCTGTAACTCTGTGATTTTATAATGTTCTAAAATATTTTGAATATGATTTTCAATACGACCCCGCTGAAAATATGGTTAAGTTATAACTTATTGTTCATTTTATTACTGACGCTACCAATGTTGCCAACATACGAAACATTTGGCATTGACAGTTTTAGGTACATTTATGTAAATAAATATTGTATTGTAACAGTGTTAAGATGTAAAATGCCTTATAGCTTGTAAAGTCATTAAGCAGTACTTTTGCATCTTTGAATATGATCCACGCAATAAATGTATTTTTATAGAAGCATCTAATTATTATTTCATCTATTCCCTAAGTAAGTACGTATAACTTTCAAACCTACGTACTTACGTACTAAAAATAAAAAGGTTTATAAGTAACAAGTTGACTTTGTACCTAATATTGCTGTTGAATGATCTCCCGAAAAGACCTAGAACCATGCCCTATAATTTACTCCACTTGGGACTAAATTCCTTCACGGAAGAGTGAGTTTAGAATATTGAGCCGAACACGACTTTTAATCCTAAATTAGGGTGGGCATTGCTAAGCAACACTGTACTGAGGTTCACCAAGCATGTTTAACCCAACGTGATAGAAGGGGAGAATAGGGTTCACACACCTTGCGGGTTTTACCCGCGGTGGTTTCCTTCGCCTGTGAAAGAGACCCATTGGTACACGTGCAGTAGCTACAGACGGTCTCGAACCCATGAACTATTGCAAGTCAAGTTGGCATCCGACCAGCCGACCACTGGACCACAGACGGTCTTAAATAAAATATAGACATGAATAAAATGAATAAGACGTAGTTACACAGAGAGGACTCAATCCACACTTTGCACTTTGCGTCCCGTTTTGGGCGGATAGGCACTTTCTAAGCAAATGCCCGCATTTCACCAAGGAGTGTTGGTTGCTAACTACCTATAGGTAGGTACTGCTTAACGTTCCTCCAAAGAAAAAACAACATGCATGACATATAATATAGACAGCCATAAAAATAATCCTTTTCCTTATATGGAAAATACTATAACATAATGTAGCCCACTCACTCGTCCAATGAGTGATCGTACCTTACCTACTTACTAGACAGTGATAGGTTTGTCTCAGGTTTCCATAAATGAAACCGCGACCGACAACATATACAACAATATATAGTATCCAAGATTCTATATACCAGGGTTACTCAAACTTATTGCCCCAAGTTCACTTGTACAAGTTCTAAAAGGATCGCGAACCCCTAACCCCAAATAATATGGTTTTTCAAATAGAGTTAACAAATACAGTAAGTACTTATCAATAGGGGAAAAAATAATTTTTCGTCGCAAATCGAATCAATTTGAGGAGTAATTTGAGACAGCTTTAATATTAAGAGGCAATTTACATTAGAAGAGTTTTTCGTACGCTCGAAAGGCGAGCATGCCAGGCGAATCTCGCCTAGAGATTTTCGCTTTACTACGTTTACACAGGAGATAGTGTCAAAAACTCGCTTGCGATAATCGAATACCTTTTTTTTTCACTATGAACAAGTGTTTGACCACCATCCTGTCTGATGTTAAGCAGCGATGTAGTCTACGATGGAGCACACTTATTCATTAGGTACCAATTCACCCGCGACTTGAAGACCTTCAGACTGTACTGCGCAGTACCTACAAGTAAATCAAATACCTACCTACGAGTTTTAAAAGGAGTGTTTCACTACATACATGTCTCGCATTATTTGTTCAATTTTGTTCACACTAAGCTATTCTTCTGCCGTCATATAGTTTTCTTCTAGTCGAAATCATATACATCTTGGAAAATCAACATCAACCACATCATAAAGGTTTTCTAACTGAATTCGACATACGATAAACTACCCCATAAATATGAAAGCGAGAAACTCGCCTTTCAAACTCGAACAGTTTTATGTTCAGACGGTTCCAGTTTCACAAATAGGCGAGCATATTTTATCGCCTTTCGAGTACGATACTCGTACGTATTGTTTAGACGTGTGGAGATTTCTCTCGCCTTACGAGTCTCGCACGTTTGAGTGGAGAATCAGTCCCTGTCTAAATGGCTCTTAATTCCGATTTAGAACAAAGTGTGCGCTTCATTGTGAATCGCAAACATTGGACAGCCAACCACCCATCAATATTTCTTAAATATTTCCGCAAAACCCATACCCTCGTAGGGCTACGTCTAAAGGGGAATCCTTACGGGTTCGCGAACCCCACTTTGAAAAACCTTGCTCTAAAACAAAATATGGTCAAATCCGACAGACTTGAAATTAAACACTGTTGTTATCTGAATTAAGCATGTGGTGGCTTTATAATAATTATAGTAGGTAATTAAAGTTTAGTTCTATTGTGTTAATTGTGCGAACGTACCTACCTACATTCTTTTAAACACAATTTATGATTATTAGAAAACATTACAAATTCCTGAATCGATTCAATATCTATATCGATTACTAAAGTGTACGGCAACTGGCACACTAGCAACTTGCTGGCACAGCCAAAGAGAATATAATCACTACGTTTTAGGCACAGCTGGCAACCCTGCTAACATGGCCGCCGACAGGCACGGTCAGCAATAGTAGTGCTTAGTCGTCGATTATTTTCGTTAATTGTTGTAGTGTGATTTTTAATTTTACTGTGAGGTTACACAAGTCGTGTAAAATTAAATACCTTGGTGACTGTATAGTGAGAAAGTAGTTGTGGATCTGCATCGGCGATAAACGACACGTCGTCGATAGGCGCGTCTGTCATTCGGTACATAACAGTTGTGGAATTTTCTCTAAAAACAGTTTGTGTATTGAATCATTGATGTCGTTTCCTCCTCGGCCGCCAATGGTGCCGTACGGGGTCGTCACGATGCCCATGGCAACGCATGTGAGTTTGTATAATAGCTATCTGAGATCTGTTTTAAGTAGAGGCAGGCACTTATTCCTCTTGAGTTTCCAACCTTAAAAATGTGGCTTGTCACAATGCTGCGATGTCTGAAGTTTGAAGATAAGTCATGTGCCTGACGTTACACTGTACCTATGTATTTGAACGTTGCAGATGATGGTTGGTGCGTATTCGGGCGGCGGGCTTTTGCCGGCTCCCGGCTCAAAAACAGGCAATGCAGTCATCGCCAGGGGACCCCAGAAGGCTACAAATGGTTCTAAGGAATCTGATGGCCCAGCTGTTACTGTATTTATTGGTATGTATAATAATATATTTATTGTTAATAAAAAATATATCTGTTGCTATTGTTGTCAAGTCAGTATAATGTTGACTCACAAAACGAATTATTTTTTCCAGGAAACATAACCCCAAGAGCACCAGATGCAATGATTAGAGCAATGCTCTCAGCTTGTGGGCCTGTTCTCAGCTGGAAAAGAGTGTCAGCATTTGGCTTCTGTGAGTTTGCCAGTGTGGAAGCGGCTCTACGATGTGTGAGACTATTACATGATCGGCCATTAGCTGAAAAGAACCTGGTTGCTAGAACGGATGGCAAAATGCAGGCACTAGTTGACACTTACAAAAGTAAGTATCTATAATGCAGTAGAATTTATTTTGTCACCAATTTTGACATTGACAAACTACACACAACTCCCTAGTGTTGTGTATCTAAGGTCACCTTCAGTACAATCCTGGTGAAGCGTCTAGTTTTTACACTCTCAGCAATACCTGATGAAGGAAAAGCTTTTTTTAGCTATCCCATACATGGAACAGAATCAACAATGCTATCAATAAACCTAGAGGGCAATATATAGCCGTTTTCCTTTATTTGGTGTGTATTGGAGAAACTACATACATTATTACATTAAAGTTTCTTGTGTTCTCTGAAACTTGCATAAAACTATGTTATTGGTATCTTTTCACACTTTACACCTTTTAATACTGATGCATAGAGTAGAGGGGCACTTAATAAGTAAATGTCCACAATTTGTCAAGCATATTTATCTCCCAGGTGATGGTGGTGAGTCAATCGCTGCAAAATTATCCTAAAACATAAATATAAGTTAACAGTACAATTTAAGAATGTATCATCATCATCATCATCAGCCACATAACGTCCACTGCTGGACGAGGGCCTCCCCCAATGAGATCCATCATTTGGGGTGAAATGCCAGTAATCGCCATGCCTGGCAGGCGGGTTGGCGATCGCAGTGGTGTTGTAGTTCAACTCACAGAGAGTGCTGCTGCCCGTTCTCTAAAGAGAGCTCCCTCGGTTGCAGCCGTGTGGTGACGGCGAATAGAATACTAGTGTCACCACCCCAGCCCAACTTTTCTCGTCATGGGGGTCGTAAGTATGTATAACATTAATCAATCCATTGTTTATTCCAGCTGAACAGCGTACCAAACTTGGAGACAGTGCAGAGTCTGCACCGTACCTCGACGCCCGGCAGCTGGCACTGGACGAGGACTGCAAGAGAGCTATTGAGAGGATCAACAATGACTACCAGCATGATATCAATAACTATGAACATAAACAGAGAGGTAATTATTATTTGTACAGGAAAATATTCATGACATTTTTGAACTTTGTAAACTGTTTTGGTTTATTACTTCATATTTGTTTTAGATGTAATCATTCAATATTAATACATTTGTATCTTATTATATTCAACAAGACAATCTGAAGTTAACAGTACTGCCATAGTTGTTTGGCATTATCTAAGTCCTGCCGCTAAGTTGACAGTCCGTCATGTGTCAATGCCTAAAATATTGCTGTTAGTGACTAATATAACTATTTTAATGAAATTTAGTAGTTATAATGCTAGTTGTTTTGTCATATTCATAAAAAATTAATCAATAATAATCAGCAGCGGGACTAAGACAATGTCGGTTTTCTATCATGGACAACACAGAAGTATTGCTATGGAGTATTGGACTTCCATTCTGTCATGCTTTGGAAATAAATGTCACATTTCCGTGCCATTATAAATAATAATATTAGATATTGTGCAATTTAAGTTATGAGAAAATTCTTAAATCCCAACTAACCTGACTATGACGATTCAGAACTTTGTTACAAAACCAATACGTTTTTTAAACCAGAGGAGCAGATGGAGAAGACAAATCGAGCGCTTGAGGAAGCAGACATAGAGGAAGAGAAGCGAGACGTCATCCACAGAGAGATCGGCAAGTTCCGAGAGAGCATGAAGGTAATCAAACACACTCCAACATACATACACTCCATTATTGCTTACGGCGCGCACTTTGACACTACATTGTACATGTACCTACAGTTTAAGTTGATTGCCGTATATATATATGGATAAAGAGCAGTGAGACAGTGAGAGGCTGAAGGAATTAAGAATACCTACTTAGGTAGAAACTTACTATTATTTTTTTTGCCCTGTAATGTGGTTGGTTATGTATGACACTACGTTAATTTCTGTTATGTATTAATGTCGACGGTGTAATAAGCAGTGATAAAAACGAGGGAAATAACGCTTTTAAAACAAGCAATTTCGGTCAAATGTTCATTATGCATTTGACCTCATGCTACAAATAAAGGTGTCGAAACGATACAAATATTTGTTGGTAAAGAAAACTTCTGCATTATAAAGAGTCTAAAATATTTAAAAATAAGGTCAGAAAATGGTGTACAAGTGTATAGTGTTAGTTATCATGTACTCACGGGTGTAGTGCGAAGTGCGCGCGTAGCGTCAGGCGGCTGCGACTGACGCGCGTGTCAGTCGTGATTGACGCGCGCGTCAGTGCGCGCCGACTGACGGTGGATGGTGGCAGGTGCCGACCGCCGTGGGTCGTCGTCGCGCGTCGGTCGGTGAGTCTCACACGATGTCAAATATGCGGATGTACTGTTTTTGACATTGTTGAGAATATGTTAAATTATATTGAATCTGAGATGTTAAGTTTTATTGAGCTATTGGGATTTCATGGTTGATTGATGATATTCGACATATTTATTTCGCGATGAATGACACCCTTGTACGGGTATAGAAGTGGGGAATAATTATTGTAGTAGGTATTAGTAATTTTAGTCAAGTTCTATAGTATAGTAGAAAAAGTGCATGTGGAATAGCTTGGGATTGAGGTTCTGTAATGCACTCGAATACAGCCTAGGTGAATCATAGAGAGTATACCATGTCAAGAACAGTATGATGTCGCCGCACGTATTTCCAGATTCATTGCTAAATAGTGATTGCTTCTTGTCTGTTTAAGTGTCTGTTCATCTACTTCATTTCACACACTTGAATTGTTATAAATATTTCAAAATAAACTATAGGATGGTTGGATTTTATTGTATCATGTACCTTTTCACATCTTCTACACTTACCACGATTAATGTACCTACGGCATTTCGAACAGTCGCTTGTGATGCCTTTACCACTTTATTTTGTCATCAGTTTACACTTATCCACCTGCACTAATATGTTCAAATCTGGACAAAATTGTAAAAAAAATGTTGTTTTTTATTTCCATGTCATCTAAGGACAGAACCAAAAGTGTATAACACTTGATTTAAGAAATATATCACGATAGTAATAGTGTTACCAACGTGTGTTGTTGTCTATAGCAGTTTCTGGAACACAGTTGTCAGGTGTCTGAAATGAGAGGTACATTGATCGGGGGGTGTGTCGAGAAGTCACATTTGTGAGTTGTGGCGGATCGACCGCGCGCACCATCCATTCGCCTGCACAAACTGTCACTAGTCTATAGACAACCTGGCCTGATGTATTCACTTTTTGAATGAAGAGAAGTTAGCAAAGAGGAGGGTAGCGTGTGTGCAATGTAGGCGAGTGAGTGTTGCGTCGCGCGGAGCCGAGTGGAGCCTCGCGCCGCCTCGCCTCGTCTCGCCTCGCCTCGCCCGGAGTTGAGTAAGTCTCGGAATATTCGGTCCCGTTTCTGTCTTGGCAGAGTTCGATAACTTTCTTTCAGATGCTGTCGCTGGCAAGATGGCCGCCGCGGGGATACGCACCGCCCGGGCTTTGATCGCCAATGACCTGACACCGTATGAAATATGATATTTCTATGCCATTTGTTTCGGGGACTGTTTCCACTTGGAATTGGCGGATTTCTATAGTTTTTGTAGCGATTATTTTGTTGTAAGCTGTCCAAAGACTTACTAGGTTTTTATTTCGGCTCGCCGCCGCGTCGAATGCTTATGAACGCTACCGAAAACGTCTAAACTCTACCAACTCTAGTGATAATACGCTCGAGCTCGTGCAAGAATTCTGAATAAATAGTTAGATTGACGTACAATTTCCATTTGACCTTATGCTGTATAGGAACTTATGTTTAATGTAAAGTCGAATGCCGAACAATTCCAGGGGGGATTGTCCCCACGACTAGTGCCCCGGCGACTGCTAGCGGAGTCGGGGGGGACGCGGCGGGGACGAGTGTCTGTCTAGCACTATTGGTGACTGATGTTGATAGCACACGTTGTAGCACAATGCTAATGTATGGGATCTTGCCACTTGTTGTTCGCGAAATCACGTGTACTATCTTAATTGTCTTAAAAATCTGTAATATTATAATTGCAACTGTTTACTGTTACGTGGCAAAAATGTAGATTGATAGTATGTAGACTCATTGCGTGTGTGAAGGATTCATATAAGTACTATACTAGTAATCTGTAGGTAATGGTGGTATGTCTTAACTTCCGCTTCTGTTGATTTCCGCACACTCTTCCCCTCCCCTTCCCGCCGACGCGCCGCGCGTTTTTTGTCCCGCTCTCACACTAAGTTATCTTTATTATAGGAGGAGGCTGACGTAGTGGTTCGTCGCAAACGAGACAAGGACGGCGATATCAAAGACGAGAAGAAAGAAAAAGATAGAGATGAGAAGCGAGACAGAGAACGAGACCGCGTCGACAGGGACAGAGACAGGGATCGCGAGAGGGACAGGGAGAAGGAGCGCGAGAGGGACAGAGACAAGGAGAGGGAGAGAGACAGAGACAAAGAGCGAGAGAGAGACAGGGACATCAGGGAAAAGGAGCGGGAAAGAGATCGGGACAAGGAACGGGAGAGGGATAAAGAAAAACGCCGACGCAGTTCCTCCAGGTAAGGACATTGTTCACCACGACTTTGTTCCGTGCTTTGCTTACGTTGATGCGCCGACCTTGAGTCTACGATTAACCGAATCATTGGTTGTAACAGGACTAAAGAAGAGCGGCGGGAGCGAGACCGCGAACGAGAGGAGCGGGACAGAGAACGCGAGCGCGAGCGAGAGAAGGAGAGGGAAAGAGAAAGGGAACGGGAGAGGGAGAGGTGAGTCCACCCAGCACTTGAAACATGCATTATTCTGAATTTCATTAATGTTTTTACTCACACAATTTTAAATATTTCAGCATGCCATTGTAAGTAATACAGTTTATGATTATTATAGTCGACGTCATATAAGAAGCGAATTTTGACTGTCGATTGACATGTATAGCCGAGGCGAGTAGTGTGGAACACTCGGTACATACAATGTTCAAAACACGACGAAATAATTAATGAAAAAAAATTGTTAGCCGGCCGTAGTGACTGCTGCAGAGCTTATTATGTATTTTTATCATCTAGCTGCCTAATCTAAACTGATCATGGGCATTCTCAATCTGTCAGAATCCTTTTCTTAAATGACGCTGTATCACTGACTTATATAAAATACTGTAGCTCTTTTTAGCTAAAGAAAACATGTAATAATAAGTTGCGTTTGTAAGGTGCAACTTATAATGATTCAATCAAATTCATTCAATCCAATTCTTCTTTTAAATTTTCAAGTTACATATATTAAGATTGTGGTCTCACTACTCTCTTAGGTTACCTGGAAGAAATCGCTCTGAGCGACAAGGTAGCCTTTTGCAATTTACCATTGTCAATTTTAGTGTTTGTAATGTATAGTGTCCAATAAAGAGTTGATTAATTCATAATCCCTGTAGAGAGTGCAAGTTTACTTGCAGTCGTGTTTTTATTGCAATCGATAAATAGGTTATGGTGTCGCAGCTTTACAATCTGATTATGCTGTCAGGGAAATCCGTGAGCGAGAACGAGAGAGGGAGGTCCGCGAGAGAGAGCGGGAGAGGGAGAGGGAGCGGGAACGAGAGAGGGAGAGGGAGCGGGAGAGGGAAAGGTTTGTTACATTGATGGTTTATTATCTTTTCGTTTAGAAAAAACACTTAGGTATAAATTATTAAATACTCATTTATGGAGTACAGTGGAAACTTTTTTGCGTCGTGTGAAATAAATGCTTTATAAACAATATTGATTTGATAAATAATTGCTCTAAAACGCCCATGAATTGGATGTCTATAATATTTCAATGTTTGAACTCCTCCACAAGTTAATCATTTGGATATATTTTGTACCAACGTCTAGTCAGTTTTAGACTATTAGTTTGTGAGTTTCCTTCCCCATTAATTCATACAGCGAGTTTGTGTGCGTTTTGTGTGATTTTGTTTTATTATAATTGGCGTCGGTATCGGCGGCGATAAGTCGCTCGTAAAACTGGCCGGTATTGCTAATATACTAGTGCGCGCTGCTCGGTTCAGCTCACCTGCGTCTCGCTCGCACATTATCTGAGTGAGAGAGACAAACTGCATTGTAATAACATTCCAGCACCGTTGAAATACCTAGAATAATGCTGTTGTTTATTTGAACCGAGTAACCCAAATTTTCTAGCAATGTTTTGTGCAGTGTAAGCTTGGTGTTCGGAGGAAATGACCAAGAAGTGAATTATTATATTTTTGTGAAGTAAACACCGTATTTTGAAGACGACCGTGAACGCCGCTATTGGACGAATTTACTTCGACTGTAACCTTTAGTCAATTCGTTGCAGTGTTTATATACGTAGTTGTTTTATACGAAATGTTGTGTTAAGTTGATTGCACTCTGTGCAATGTGCTGCCTACGTCAATACTGATATGAAATGTTATTAAGTTACTTGGTCGGCTTGTTTCCAAATGATATAGACGCCTAATCTTTCTATTGTGATATTGTGGTATTCCGTTGAAAACAATTCAAGGCTAGGATGGTAGTTAAAAAATGCTAATGAATACCTAGTGCAGTGTTTATGTGATTATATCGGGAGAATCTGTAGAATAGGAATTATGACTACGTGTGTAGAATAGCGTGTTCCTCTAGGACCCCCTGTTTGCATCCTCTGGGAGACCGACAAACACTTCGATGTGTGTTCATTGCATCTGAGGTCATTTCTTTAGTTAGATTTAAGGTACAGTTGAGTGAGATGCAATTGAGGTTAGGGTTATTGAGAAATCAAGAAACGTGCAGCTCTTAATGAATAGCAAGTGCTTTCCAATCACCTAGAGCAGGGTTTCTCAAAGTCGGGTTTGCGAACCCTTAGGGGTTCCCCTTTAGACTTAGGGTTTCGCGGAAAGATTTACGTAATGGCTGGTTGGCTGTAAAGAGTTTGCGATTCACAAAGCCCACATCGCTGCTTAACATCAGATAGGATGGTGGTCAAACGCTTGTTCACTGTGTTAAAAAAATCGCGCACTATAAATCAGAATTAAGATTAAAGCTGACTGAAATGACTTCTCAAGTTAATTCAATTTGTGCCGAGAAGCATGCCCATTAGCCCACCCATCCTATTAATATATTTTTTCCCTTTTGACATATGTTAACTCTATTTGAAATTGAAAACCATATTTTCTTCTACAGATAGTTTATTCCATCTTATTTGGGGTTAGGGGTTCGCGATCGTTTTGGAACTTGGGGCAATAAGTTTGAGTAACCCTGACCTTGAGGTTTAAAACATGCACTCGTAGTGAAAAACGTTGGAAAAGTGTGTGTCGAATATAAAAGGAGCGAGTTGTAACGTGTGAGGGAGGAGAATGGGTGTGGTGTACTACATCGATCTGACGCTGCACCCGTACATCCGCACGCGGCGCGAGATCAAGCGCGACGAGAGGCGATCCAGCGCCACACACCGCACACATGGAAGGTGCTACATTCATACACTTCACGCCTGTCTCCCAGAGGCGTAGGCAGAGACTACAGATCTCCATTTGTCACGGTCCTGATACACATGCCCCTTTCGCTGCATCTACATTGATACATCTTTTCATACATGACCTCCGGTTTCGAGTACTTTTCACGCCACCTTCGGCCAGGACATCGCCAATCTGGTCAACATACATCCTTCTGGGGCGACCTCTACATGATGAGCATCACCCATATAAATCTCTTTCGTCATACACTCTTACATACACTCGTGTAAAAACCACAACCACTGTTCAAATTTACGTTGAACAAAGTTTGTCTCTTACATACGATTAGAAGACAACTCTAGTTGACTTTACTGAGTAACATCGTAGAATTAGACTGGTGAACCTAGATCAGTGTCAAGTGTGAAATACATAGATACAGTCATAGCTTGACGCCTGCCCTGTTAGTAAACAGACAAAATAGACCTTCGCGTAATACGTCTATCAATATTTTAATTCAGGCAATTCTTAGTATACGTTTATATATTACGTGAGCGTCCACCGCAAGGGACCTATTCATATCAACGTGCGTTTCGTTAATCTATTTTCGTCCATTCCTTCGAAATTTCCAAAAAACCGAGGCATTCCTTGTTACGTTTACATATATGTACTTGTAAGAAATCGTATTTCTAGAACATTCATATCTCTTCTTTACTTCGTAATGAATGACATTAGATGGTAAACGTAGTATAACAATAAGTTATAGTACTACACTGTGGATTCCGTTCATTTGATGCAGTCATCAACAGTTACCGTTTCAAATACGATGGAGACGCTACATACTGTCAAATACTTCGAGGGGTGTTTAACCATCCAGTGTATGACTCACTGACACATGCGCAGTAGTTCTCATAGACATTTCAATGATTAAAAGTCAAACAATCTCATCTATTTTTCGAGAAGTATTAGTGATATTTTTCAGTGATTTAGTGTTTAAAATTTTTAGGGAGCGTAGTCGGTCACGTTCGCGCGGTCGAGGCCGCGAAGCGCGTTCCGATGCCGACCTCAGGAAAGAGAAGGAAATGGAAGAGGAAGCGAGAGATAAGAAAAGACTAGAGAAGAAGGCGCGAGAAAAGGAGGCTGCGTATCAGGAGAGGTCAGTACTTATTTTTATATACAACTTTTTTGTTGAACACTGTTTGATTGCTTGCGATCTTGAATCAATAAAAAATTAACCTTCTGTCTAATGTTCGGAATTAAAACTTCAAATTGGTGTAAGAGAGTAACAGTGGCTGTGTGTGGTGTGCGCAGGTTGCGCAAGTGGGAGGCGCGCGAGCGGCGGCGCGCGGCGGAGTACGAGCGCGACACTCTGCGCGAGCAGGCGCGCGACGAGGCCAGCGAGCGCGAGGCGCGACGTCTGCGCGAGTTCCTCGAGGACTACGACGACGAGCGCCTCGACCACAAGTACTACCGCGGCAAGGAGCTGGCGCGCCGCCTCGGGGCGCGCGTGCGCGAGGCCGAGAGCGACGCGCGCGAGCGAGCCCGCGAGCAGGAGGAGCTGGCCGCGCTGCGCCGCGACGCCTTCCGCGGCCGCTCGCCCTCCGACCCCGCGGCGCAGCGCGCCTTCTCCCAGCTGCGCGACGCGCACGAGCGCCGCTACGCCCCCCGCCTGCTGGTGGACGCCAGTGTGCGGCGCGAGCAGCAGGCCGCCGCCCGCCAGCGCCGCGCCGCCGCCGCGCGCCTCCGCGCCGAGCGCGCGCGCCACGCCGAGCTGCGCCGCCAGCTGCCCGCGGGCGCCGAGCCCATCGACAGCGACGACAGCGCCGCCTTCGCCCGCCGCCTCCACCACGCCGCCGCCGCCCGCCGCCACGCCGGCCGCCGCCCACGCCCAGCCGCGCCCGAGCGCCCACGGCCGCGCTCCCTCTCGCCGCCGCCGGCTCGCCCTCGCCGCTCACCATCAGCTTCAAGTCGCACGAGGCGGCCGAGGCGCGCGCCGTGCGGGCCAGCGCGCTCGCCGCTTTCGCCGAGGAGGAGGACGAGGCCCCCGCCAAGCCGCGCCCCCCCCCCCCCCCCCCCCCCCCGCCCCCCCGCGTCCGCCGCCGCCGCCGCGCCACACCACCAAGCAGAAAGCGCAAAACAAAGAGCGCGAGCGCGCCGGGGCACGACAGCGACGACACATCAAGAGGCATTCATCGACAACATTCCCCACGGACAAAGCCGAAGCTCTTCCCTACAAGCATCGGACACCACCCAGGTGAGTCACTTTTAAAACACTCCCAGGCAGTACTCCAGAATCTTGCAAGATCTACTCCCTACACTTTTTTTGTCGTAGCGATAGTCTGTATCAGGCACGCACATTAATGCCCTAACCACTCACGAACTCAATCGAATACGGCACACGTTAGTTTGACAAGTTAATTTTAATATTGATGTTGTGAATACGAAGCATCCAGTTTATCTTGGTCCTGATGTTATCGTTTTGAGGGTGTCGTTAACAATGAACGGCTATGTGAGGTAGCCTGCCAGGTGTGTCAGATCGCGTCGTGGACCGGACGACGGAGCCATCTAAAAGGCAATCGACTGTATAAATAAATAATGTTGAATGCGTGCGCAGATCGACAACGCGCTGATGGAGCGCAAGATCCGGCCGTGGATCAGCAAGAAGATCGTGGAGTACATCGGCGAGCCCGAGCCCACCCTCGTCGACTTCATCTGCGGCAAGTTGCTCGCCGGCGCCGCGCCCTCCACCGTGCTCGCCGACGTCCAGATGGTGACCGCTTCTACCACTCACTCACTCACCCACTCTCTCACTCACTCACAGTACTAAGATATACAATTTACCAAACATTCTGTCACTTAATACTTAATTATAGTTAAAAAAACACTTTTCGATCCTGCATAGAAAAAAAACACTTATTTTCCATTTAACACAAAAAAAATTTCATCATTCCGCAGGTGCTTGACGAGGAAGCCGAGGTGTTCGTAGTGAAAATGTGGCGACTTCTGATATACGAGCTGGAAGCTAAGAAGGCGGGACTGGCGAAGTGACGCACGCCTTCCCCCGAGCCCCCGTCCCCGTCCCCCTCTCCCTCCCAGCCCCTCTTCCCTCCCCCTCCCCACGCCCCTCGCCGGCGCCAGCGCAGGCCGTGCTCGCGGGCCGCCACCCCGCCCGACCTCCCCCCCGTGCCCGCGACCCCCCCTCCCCCACCCCCGCACTGCGCCCGACACCACCGAGCCCCGGCCGGCACCCATTCCTCGTACGTCCACGACGCGGGTAACTTTAGACCGGATAGCGCACACACGACTACCAGGTGTCATAAGAATCTGTACTTTGGTTCGTACCGATAATAGGTCTTTTTGAGCCTCAGTATTTGTTCCAAACTTGTTTACGATGTAAAGAAAATGCTAGTGACTGATTTGTAATTGCGCGCTGTCCTCGGAGGAGTGCGAAGCTAATAATTCTTATGATGTATCGAAAGTTTTGTTGAAAGACCATAATTGTTCATCTTGTTGTAGAAAATATTAGGGAATATTTTCCTGTTTAGTGAAATTCTGTGTTCATGAAAGAAAGGCATTTCATAGAATATTATACACCGTCATAGTACCTATACCGGCTATGTACAAAATTGTCACTGTCCTGAAGTTACTATGTATCGTTGTCGAACTTTTATTGCAAATTATAAATGTTCAATTTCTTCCAAGCTAACGAAATTCCTGTACAGTGAGTCGTTTTATGTCAAAATGAAATTGTATTTGTATAACGGTAGTGTACAGTTTTCGTATCGAATAGTTCTGAAAAGAGGAATACGCTCAATGATTTTCTGTCCGTGCTCCGTTGGATTCACTTGAAGGGAGACAAGAAAATGTTCATTCACATTTTAGTAACTAGTTGTGAGACAAGACAAACGCTTCTATTGTGAAAGAATAACAATAATTCATTTTATAATACATACATATATATAATGGACTTGTACAGAACTTAGAAATGACATAAGCAAAGAAAACAAATATCACAACCAGTTGCTAAAAGACGGTAGTTATATTTTCTGTGTTGGTTATTTATACGAAAGGTTATGTTGATAACTCGCCTGTTAACTTATTCTATGTGAGAATGGCTTGGAATGGGTGGAAATATATGTTTGAAAATACATAAACATATTGTTTGGGGTTTGGGGTCGCCCAAGTGTGTACAAAGGCATTGACTGTGTAGTTTATTGTTAAAAACACTCTTGATACAGTGTTCTATGTCTGAGAGGGAAGATGCGCATCATATCCTGCTGGCTCTACTCCTGTGCTCATGCGAATGGGAGAAAGTAGAAAAATATCAAAATAAAGATGTTGTTTGAATCTGATTCAAATGGGGGTAGTGATGTGCCAGAGAGCGGAGTGATAATGTAACTATTCTATACTATTATACATACGTAAGATTTAATTATAACTGCTTCATAAAATAAAATGTATAAAGTTAATTACGCTGTTTTATTATATCGTGGTTCTTGGCGGTGGTATCGTCGACAAAATCTGTGTTGTGGGAGAGCAGTCTACTGCTCGGGCCCTCTGTGGACCGAGTTTGAGCAGTGTCTGTTAGATCGTTGTTTGAATTATTATTCTAAAATATCGATTACGATAGTACATAATAATATTGTGCTGATTTCGGTATGTAGTGGTGACGACACACAGTTTAGCCGTGTAGTGACGGAGAACAGAGAGACTGACAAGCGTGCCGATTTATTGGCATTTTAATTTCATTTCAAAATATCATGGAAATTATTGGGTGAGGCCCTCGTCCAGCAGTGGACGTCATGTGGCTGATGATGATTCCACAATAAGTTTGAAATAAATTCATTGGTCGCCGTGACGTGTCAACAGACGGAACGTTGCAGTAAAGTAAGCATAATCTTTCACATCTTTTTCTCTCGACCGAGGTGCCATCAGTGTATCATACAGACTAGATATCTCTACTATATATATAGATATACAACTTGTAATTAATGTTTCAGTTTTCCTTCCAATCATGAGCATGATTAATCGATTTTAAGTCACACATCTTACGTTATAAATTCTTATCTCAGTCACATTGAAAATGAACCGCATGTCGTCAGTATTGCTTGTGGCAGTTGCAGTCACTTGCACGGCCGGACTCGAGTCTCAAACCAACTTAGATGAACAGAGTAGAGATGCAATGTTCAAGGAAATGACCAAGTTACAAATGACTATAGAAGCAATAGACTCAAAGTTACCGAAAAATGAGAACAGTTCTGAAAGGTTTGTAGGCATTTGCACACACACAATTTAACTAGCGAAAGCTTATATCAGAGTGTTAAAGTAATATAATATGTCTTCTAATCGCAATTGGTGGATTAGAAGTTTCTGTTGGCATTATCCTACTAAAATTGCAAAGCGATTTGCGCAAAAACTTATAATTGGTTTTAGACTAAGTTTGGTGACGAGGTAGATCAATCATCAGCCACATAACGTTCAGACGACAAGGGCCTCCTCCAATGATTTCCGTCATTTGGGGGGACATGCCAATAATAGCCACGCTTGGCAGGCGGGTTGGCGAGCGCAGTGGTGTTGTCGTTTAACTCACAGAGAGCGCTGCTGCCCGTCCTCTGGAGAGTTCCTTCGGTCGCGTCGCACAGAACTCCATGACCAGAAAAGATGGGCTCGGATGCATGTATTCTATTCGCCGTCACCACACAGCCAGGAGCTATATATAAACCTGATATTTTTTAATCCAAATTACCAAGGGAACGACAAAAACTGTAATAACACCGCACGTTAGTACTATGGGGGATAAGATTCCGCTTCACCGTCTAACTACTTCATAACACTCGTTGCATCAGTACAAGGCGGCGGGGCGGTTGGTGGTACTACTCGTTCTCGTTCAGCGACTACCTGGATCTGCGCGACCGCGTGAAGGCCAAGTGCCTGAAGGTCAGCGACCGCTGCCTCAAGATCTTGCCGCGCCTCGAGTGCTACGAGCAGGAGAAGGGGCTGCCCGTGCTGGACTACCTGCGCGCCGGACGCCCTGGCCAGGACTTGGACAGGTATGACGTCACTGTCTGACTGACCGAGCTACGTGGTGAGCCCATCCTCTTGCTCTCCTAAAAACTGGTATGTGGACACTGGAACTCTGTGTGTGTAACTTTGTTAAAAAAGTAGTTGGAAAGTATTCGAAGACAGCTCAGCGGTCACACCTGAAATGGTGTCTGTTGTGTTGTTAGTAACAAATATATTGTTACGTACGTGGGGGGTGGGTACCGATAGAAAAATGACACTGTTACGAAAATCAAGAATTACACTTTATTCCGGCACTGTAATTACACAAACTAATTACAATCGTTAAACTAAAACCGCTAATAAACACTTTTACAATCCCACAATCACTTGTTAACTCTCTTTAATTTTCTCTCTTGATGTTCACTGTATCGCTGTTTAGTTGAAACTGTCCCGCCGACTCGATCGTCGCTCTTTATATACCAACGGTACAAAATCCAGAACATTCGAGTAGGTTCAGGTACATTCTCGAGTCGACTTCTAATAATAATAATTAAATACCTAACCGTCGCGTCGACCAGCTCGCGTGTTTATACCTACTCCAACAGTAGGTAAGTAGATTTATACCTACTTGTGAGTCGCGTCGACGGCTCGCGTGTTTATACCTACACCCAACAGTAGGTAAGCTACTTGTGGTGAGGTAAGTACTTGTGGCTTCCGAAATATACCACACTTTTCTCGATCTTTCGAGATCCTTATACTACATTCTGACGCATATAGGCACTGTGTAGTGGTTTGTATGCGTCGACTTGGATACTGGAATGTTCTTTAGGCCTCTCGAATGTTCGACGTACCTCTACGGCATTCTAGCCGTTGTTTCTTGACCCCGGGGCGTAACAATATAGTGTGATAAACCGTAGGAAGTACTAATAAGGCATGTTGCAGACTGTCCTCGCCGCTACAGCTGCAGTGGGCGCCGGACCTCGCCGAGGTCGAGTTCGGGCTCAACGTCGGCCCCCGTACGTCTCACTCACACACTCTACATTCAAAGAACCGAAATGCCCTTAGGTACTTTATATACATAGGGAAATTCTCATGGATTGTTGCCGTATAGTGGATTCTTACTGGCTAATAAAATTCTAAGTTCATCGGGGGGCTGAAATCCGAAATGTGCAAAAAATTATATTATGGTCTGACTGCCGTCACAGCTAGTCAAAGCCCTGGAGTGAAAAAAAATCTCCGTTCAAAAGCTATTCTACTTAAGAAGTTTCCCTATCCTTACTGTAAACTATGTGTCATGGTCCACCTTATGAATCTATTTCCCCAGCAAACTTTGTCAAAAACCATTTACGCGACCAACATTCACATCTCACAATGTTCAATGTGAAGTTTTCTAAAATTGTTTGTCTAGAGTTTGTAAGATTGTTCGTCTTCGGTCTCGATCGTTCAAGTCAACTACTGAATGGAACTTTTCCGCGACGATAAAACATTTTGGCCAACATCAGATCCCGATGTTAACTCCAATTTTCCCCGCCAGAGTCGAAGGCAGGTCCTGAGTCAGTATTCCGGCGGAACGTCCCCCCGCCGGCCCCCGCAACCCCCGCGGGCGCGCTCCGGCAGGGGCTGAGCAGCTTGCTGAAGCAGACGGCGCTGGACAGCGAGCGCAAGCCCGTCAAGCAAGACGACGGCATCAACGAGGCGCAGATACAGGCCGTGAGGCGCCAGTGCTACAGGTTGCGCGCTCGCTGTAAAAGAATGTACGACGATCTGTGGTGACCTGTTTGTCCATTTTGAAATAAAGATATTAAATATACAAAGTATTTATTTATGCCATTTCATGCTGATTTGGGATGTCAAAATATTGATATCTGGTGTATTTCGTTCAAAATTTTATTTACATTTACTACGAAATTGGTGTAATCCAATTACTGTTTTAATCAATATTAAAATGGCGAATCATAACGTAACATATTGAGCCAATTGAATACTTTCCTACAATGTATCATATGTCCATATTTATATTATAGGTATTGTTTCACAGTGTGCTATTCTCCCGCACCATGCGGGCGGCGCGTCCAAATTCTGGCCTGGGCCTGTAGGCCCAATAATAGGTTGAAATTCATGGTTTGCAATAAACGTGAATATCGCTTTAGATTTACATAAGTAGGTACATACAATTACGATTGTTTTAAATAAAATATCGAGGCGCCCATTTTCCAAAAAAACTTTACCATCGATTTTCTCGGTTTAAGGTTTGCTTACTTCTGGTTTTACCACCAGGCCGTCGATATTTCTATTGGTTATAGAAGAGGGAAGGACTGATTGTAGTGTGGCGAAAGGTTTCGTCGTGTGTTCATTCGTCCTCAGTATTTTTAACTCCCGAGTCCCGACGCAAGAAGGGGGTATTATAAGTTTGACGTGTCTGTGTATCTGTATCTGGTGTCATGACTCTCGAATGAATAAAGGTATTACACTATACAAGTTCTTTTTGATTGAAAGCTGATTTGATCGAGCGTGTTCTTAGCTATGTTTAATTTATGTTATGTTCAGCCACACAAAAGTTATGGCGGTTGATGAAAAGTTATGGATGAAAAAATTAACATGAGTAAATCCAAGTGGTGTATCAAATGACAGAGCACGACACGTATTTTTCCAATCTGTTTATAAAATGAAAATTGGATAATTTGTTCAAATGTTAAATGTTATAGAGTATACAAATATGTTCAAGTGGGGTATCAAATGAAAGGCACAAACATTTCAAATCGGGGTTTTTGGGAGCTGGACTGGTATTAGCAATAGATTACTACGTGTCCATATAAAAGTCACGAAGCAGACACAAAGTGCCTACGCACGAATGTTACTGACACTGAAATAAATGGGCTATCTAACTTCTGCGTCCATCATCATCGAGCGCGAGAACTATAGTGAGAACTATTTCAGAACTTTGTGAGAGTGTGTACCCAAAAGAAGTTCTCGATACAGTTCTCGCGAGAATGTCTCGTGAGAATGAGCGGGCTTAATGCTGAACCTGCCTGCACTGCGCGTTTCCACGAGAAGCCTTGACCATGGATCTGTAGCAAACGTAATGAAGTTTTTTACAACGGGCTGCATACAAGATTTTTTTTATTACTGTTGCGCGCCTGGTTACGAAAAACGTCTCCATCGTAGACCGTGGATCTACAAGTAGGTACCTACTAATATCGTGTAGGAAAGATTCGATACAATGTAACCCAAGGTGTAAATAAACAGAGTTAGGATTTCATCATTACACTATTATCACTGAGAATAAACATTGATTTTAATGACAATACATTCCTCACTATCACCATTGAATCATTCCACAGTGGTGATCATCATCATCATCAGCCACACGTCCACTGCTGGGCGAGGACCTCCCCCAATGATTTCCACGATCCATTCATGGAAATGCCAATAATCGCTATGCTTGGCAGGCGGGTTGGCGATCGCAGATGTGCTTTAACTAACAGAGAGCAGCAGGCTCGTCCTCTGGAGAGTTCCCTCGGTCGCCTCGCACAGTGAAGACACATGTATTCTGTTGACACTGTTCTACAGTGGAGATAGTGAAACGGATTTGAAAATGAAATGTTTGTCTTTCTAAGTATAATCCTACTTATATTACTGAGTAAATGTAAGCATGTCCTGGCCGAAGGTGGCGTGAAAAGTACTCGAAACCGGAGGTCATGTATGAAAGGATGTATGAATGTAGATAAAGCGAAAGGGGTATTTCAGGACCGTCCGGAGATCTGTAGTCCCTGCCTACCCCTCTGGGAGACAGGCGTGAAGTGTATGTATGTATGTAAATGTAAGCAGCATCATTATGTACGCATGTGATTATGATTGCCTCGAGCTACACATTGTTGGGGTGCACCTTACACTTGAGTTTGTCTATATAAACAGCAGAGAAAATGTGTTGAAAATGAAAAGGCACATAATCTGTAAGTAGGTAGTTGTTAATTACAGTTTAGAATTGGCTCGCCGCGTGTACCTGAGCGACCTCTGCAAGTTAATCTCTGGTAGCGAAGCAGCTCGTGTGATTTCCCGGCGGAACGAATGCGGCAACTCGACTCCATGATTAACATATTTTAATTGCGACTTGTTGTTGTGATTGCAGCGCGCTGTGGCAGCAGTCGCTGGCGGGATGTCTGTGGCTGCGCTCGTTGTTTGCGGCCTGCTGGTGAGTTTGCTACTTTGAAATCTTGAACGAGGTGCTTCCTTTCCCCCCTCCTCTCCAGTCTCTCTTCTCTCATGCTCTAAGCAAGGCCATCAAAGGGGTTGTGCCGGTAAGAGTCCACACACGAGGTATTGGCGAAATAACAAAAGTGACTCAATCTGGTCTGATCTCTGACTCAGTCAATCAGCCTAATGTTTGATTCTCAAATATCTCTAATTATAACAAGATGTGGGTAACGTAATGTAAGTATGTACAGCTGAATTATTGCAACCTTTCAGTATAAACCTAATCTTGCCAATGCCTATAGCGACTATCGATACCGCAATAAGAGCAGAGCTAAATCTTTGTTGACTGGACTACCTACGTTACTGCACACTGGTTTAAAACGAAGATCATATACTTTGTCGTGCTCATTACCACAGTGAAGTCCTGACTAAGCGAAACATATCTCCACGAAAGTATACTGAGACCGCATTATCTCTTTTAAAATGCTACTGGATACCTCACCGCCACGGGGTTAGCGGGTTACCGGTGAAAATCCCACGGGAGCCTTCTTTTGCACATCGAGTAGAGGGGCCTGGAAGTACATGATCCAAATGGAGTCACTCTCGCGCACTGACAGTAAGTTCGAATGCGAGCCTGATACAGGGATCCCTTTTGGGCCGGCCAATCGTTCCTCTTAACTTCGTCGGATTACGCCACCCTACTCGAGAAATAAGCTCCTTCGCCACTACAAGACGAGGAGACATCACCTACAGTCTAGTCTTGCCAGCATGTTATTTTGTCCGTCTATACTTATCTGGTGACTTACTGTACCAGTGAGAATTGTTGACGGTCAAGTATATTTTAAAAGCAAATTAAAGATGCTATTCTGCTATGATGCTATTTCGAAAAGCGCGTCGCCGACTGCAACTGCAGACAACATTTGCAGCGGCTTCATGCCGTCAGCCGCGGATGCATGACTGTGTTGTATCAATATACAGGTGACTAAGCCAGAATTCCGTAAATAGAACAGATATCAGTAAACTTCCAGCGGATATCTAAAGTGCGTTAACCCAATGAGTAAAATTACAGTAAATCTTCAGTTGAAACACTTCCGTACATATACACACATCAAAAGTGTCTAGGGATCAAGTCAATTTTAGAAGATTGCAATCAAGAGTATATTTTCCAAAAACTGAAATAATTCATAATTTATTCAAAATGTGGTGATAAGTCATTGATACAGGCATGGGGAATTAGGTAGGAGACCAATCCAGAAGATTAGATTTGATTTAAAAAAAAAATTTTTTTAGAGCTA
>SJJU01007463.1:0-19813 GCA_012932125.1 Conopomorpha cramerella
AGAGATTTATATGGGTAATGTAATGGGCCGAGTGAGTAGAGGTCGCCCCAGAAGGACATATACAGACCAGATTGGTGATGTCCTGGCCGAAGGTGGCGTGAAAAGTACTCGAAAACGGAGGTCATGTATGAATGTAGATGAAGCGAAAGGGGTATGTCAGGACCGTGACAAATGGAGATCTGTAGTCCCTGCCTATCCCTCTGGGAGACAGGCGTGAAGTGTATGTATGTAAGTCAAAGTATACAATGTATTTAGTACTTCTTGACGCGCGTGCTGAACCTTATGGAAAAAAACACCCCCTTCAGAACCAAGCAGACATGCCACCTCCACTATAGGCTGAGCGTACCTCACTATTCCGTGGAAACAAACAAGATCATCGTGAGGTTCAATCAAACCCTCATCCTCCTTTCTGCTTTTTTTTCTTCTTCTTACTTTACACGTGACGTAAAAAGATATTCTTTCAGAAACGTCTTTCTGTCAGATAATATGTGTTTTTTGTGAAGTCTTTTTTTGTACAAAAAAATAACCATGATAATTAACAAAATTTAAGTAGTTTAGTAAAAAAAATGTTTTACACATCCATCCAAAAATGATGACAGCTTATAACTTGTCGCTGAAAACCCGAAAGTTTACGCATATCACAGGATTCACAGGTATTTACATGACAGAGTTTCCTTTAATTTTAGCCAACACGCTTGGTGAACCGTGAGCATTTGCTTGCTAAGCTACCATCTTCACCAAGTTCCCCAAGCCTCTTGCCTCTGCCTTCCCCGCTATGGAAATTAACGGCCTGGAGTGTCTTTAATGTTTTCGTTGTATACTCTCGCTTGACTTGACCGCTTGTCTCCGTCGTCACCTATGGAATTCTAATTCCTGAAGGAAGAATGTGGACAAGTTACAGTTAGATACCCATAGGACAGTCAAAACGGGTCTACCCGTTCCTTCCCTTTGACTCCATCGCATTTACACCACTCAGTTCTAGTAACAATATTTCCGTATACAAAATTAATAATTTAATAATGGATTTTGGAACATACAGCATGCCTAGCACGCGCCTCAAGAAAGACATGACATAGAACAAATACGCGCTCTGGTTGGCTGTTATGTCACACTTTGTGCGACTCAGCTAATTTCAACAAATCGCAGCGCCTTATATGTCTTGTCACTTATTTCTTGGAGTGCTGTGCTAGGGGGGCAGGGTAAGGTTCAAGTTATATTGTCAATTAATTGCCAAATACGACTTGGCCAGTGGAACTTGACCCCTTGACTAGCATGTATTTAAAAGCTATCTAAGTTTCCCTCGGGAATATCATTTTTTCCGGGATAAAAAGTACCCTATTATTTAATCCGGACTTCTATCTTTACGTATGCAAAATATTTAAAATAATAAATTGTAAACATGAATATGTAGGTACATTTTTAGTTTTAAGTTAATTACTAATGTTGATATAAGTAATGTTTTTTTTGTTTTGTTTAATTTACCACTAACACTTTTGGACTTCTATCTGGAAAGAATATTTGAGTTTGATTATTTAACTCTTTAGTAGAGTAGTCTGGAGATGTGCCCGTGTCAGAGTACCAACTGGACAACGCAAACAAGTGGAAATTGTGAAAGAGTTTTGTATATAAATGGCGGTAATGAGACTATTCAGATTATTTACAACTAGCTTTCCGCCCGCGGCTTCGCCCTTCGGGTATATTGCGGTATAACGAAATATTTTTGTTTTCCCTCGTGATATATTTTTCTTCCGGGATAAAAAGTACCCTAAGACCGGACTTCTAACTATACGTCTGCAAAATTTCAAAGCAATCGGTTCAGTAGTTGTGACGTGAAAGCGGAACAAACAAACTCACTTTCCGATTTATAATATTAGTAAGGATGCCTACATATTACATTTTGACGCATAAGAATACAATATATCTGCCTACTTAATATATTGAAGAACAAACCCGCATTATTGCATCACGCAACCTTGAACCTTATCTCTAACGATTTGATCCAATGCGGCACTGACAGCCGATTGATTTTTCGTTAATAATCGCCTCGCACATCTGCCTACGTGATGCCTAAGGTGTAATAAGTTGTTGGTGTAGAAAATAACGCATAAGGTTGAAAATTCAATGCACTAAGTGCTACAACCGTTCATAACCACCAAGCATCTATAGAGAGTAAAAGGATTATTGAAAAAGTAGAGAATATTTAGAGAGTATTGTAAAAGTTGTTCATATTGACGGGACCAACGGCGTTTCTAAGACAGTTGCTCGGGGTATTTTCACACTCAGTATGTACATGTATCCCTTTTTGTATGGTTTTTCGCGGATAACTTCGCCGTTTATGAGATTTATTTAAGATAATTTTTGCGGTTGGAAGTATTTCCAAGGAAGTCAGTGTTCGATGATGGCAGACCAGATAAATAGAGTGTAGGTGTGTATATGTAAATATATCAATCAGTCTCTGGAACCCATAGTACAGGCTATCCTAGTTAGGGGTCAGGTGATCCAGGGTGTTTTTTTTTATTAAGAGTGTAGGTATCTACGTACAGTACATTAGTTTTAGAATAATCTTGACCTGTATTTATAGCTCTTACTAAGTCGCCAGAAAAGGATAGAAGTGCCTACAGAATAACAGGCTGTCAAGTACTTAGTACCTACTTTTTATTAAAAAAAACAACCGAACTGTACTATCTTTTTTAGAGCCTACATGTACCTTATCCACGCTACGCAATGCCCTTACGGTGAAGGAAAACATCTTGGGTGCTCCAGCGGGTATTTCCGATCTCTCACCCTAGAGTTTTCACCCTAGGGTGAAAACTGGGAAACGTGCATACATACTTTCAAGTGTGTTGGTAGTCAACTGTACATTATCGGGTGGTGAATAGGACGTGAGTACCTATAGATCAAGATTCCTGTTATTTACCCAGCTTGGTGTAAATTCTCGGACATACGTTTCCCAGTTTTCACCCTAGGGTGAGAGATCGAAAATACCCGCTCCAGCGATCGATCCACCACCTATCAAGTTAGGGTTAAAAGTGCTTTCAACCCCTCTTTTGGGCACTCGTGGTATGTCGTGATACAGTAAAACTTCATTATGGTCTCAATTTGAGTGTCCATAATTATAATTAACTATAATAATAAGCTAGATTAATTTACCATAAATGAATTCTTTAGAGAGTATTCAGGGGAGGAATGTATTTTTAAATTTACTTACCTATACTTTCACAGGTACATAATCAAGAACCGTTATGGTGGAGCACAAGGGCCTCGTGATCTTCTCACTATGGTACCTGTTCATAGCGCTCAACTACTACTTGTGAGTACGATTATCAACCTTATTGACCGTATAGCTTGGAACATCTATCAATATTTGCTCGTGCAAATAAGTTTCGTAAATATTTGTAGCTAACAAGTGCAAATTGTAAATGGAAACACCCTCTGTAGTCGCGCGATTCTTTATAATATAGAAATTCTGGACCAGCGTCCAGACAGACAGACAGACAAAAATAACGTTTCGCTAACATTACGTTTGTTATTACCTACTTAACTATAATTAGCTATGCCTTACATCTACTTTTGAGGCAAAACATCTGTTTCGATCGGCGCTGTAAAAGGATTTTGCCGAATGTAAGTACCATATAATCTTTTCTTTTTATTATTTTAGCATTTTCTTTTTACTACTTTGATCTTCAGCTTTTGCATTCAAAAGCTCTCTTAAAAGTTGAGCGTCAGCTGTAGAAAGCTCGCTGGGATGTGACGTTACACAACCTCGAATGTAGGTCATGAACAGCGGCCCTGTGGAATATCTGGTTACGTAACCCGCCAGCTGGAGGGTGGCTGGTGGTGGGAGTGGGATGGGTCCGCACTGTACCCTCCACCACCGATTCCCACGCCTAATAGGCATGTGTCGGGTCTTATGAAGAGTTTTCTGATAGCTGCATATAATGATTTTAGGCTTTATTGCACACTGAAAATTACAAGTATAAAATTGATAATCGCAGGAGTACAAAAGGTTGGATACCTTTTGAGTTATTACGAAGATCTACCTAGATCTTAATCGAAAGCACTTGTCTCCGAATTTGTTTATCAGTTTGGAAGATTAGCCTAGTCGGGTATTAGGGTCATTCAGAAGGATGTGGGTTTGAATCCAGCTGACGTCGGTGACAACCGACCTGGGCTTCCTGAACAATGGGTTATCAGAGCCTAGCTGAACATAGTTACGATGTATGTCAGTAACAAGACAATTTAAAGAAAAGAAGAACCTATTTCCACCATTACTAGCCTGTCCGTAAGATTTTCGAAAGTTCCCCTCGATTCATCTAGTCTTAAATCACCAAACCCTGATTTCTGTATAACTGCCTACCCTGGGAATAGTATCTTATTTCCAACAAGAGAGAATCATACAAATTGGTTCATAAACGACGAAGCAATCCTCGAACAAACATAAAATCCTTTTTGAAGTCGTATAAATGACATACAACGTGTAGATCGAAGTATCTTCGATTGCTGTTCTTCACAGTACTTTAGTTGTGTTACGGTCATTACTTTAATCGGCTATGAAGAAACCAGACACCGAAATAGATAAACGAATGACAGACAAACTCGAACCCACATCCTTCTGATTTGGAATCAAGTGACCTAACCACACTTGCAGGTGCTCCACCCTCGTTACCTTTAATATTTTGCCATACACCGCCATACGCGGGTGAATAGGTACTTAATGAACAAGTGTGCTCCATCGTAGACCACATCGCTGCTTAACATCAGGCAGGATGGTGGTCAAACGCTTGTTCATAGTGATAAAAAAAATACACATTTTATCCTAACGAAATCCCAAATTTGCGTGACAAGTTTTCAATCCATATTCAGTGGGTAGTACCAGGCGCACATAGCTGTTACGTAAGTCGCTCGATCGTTAGCGCGGGTGACCTCTGTTGGCGGGGAGCTGCGCGCCGCTGCTGTGCCCTGCTGCACTCGCCTGCAGCTGGAACTGTGCCCCTACTTGGGGACACCTAGATACATTTACTACATGTACATTGATGCTCCAACCTAGTTTTAACAGACACATGCACGAACGATTGCATAAACAGATGTGACAGTACGTGGAGTTGATTATTGCACATGGTGTCTGTCATTTCGTATGAATGTGTTTGTGTTAAAAAGTACATATTTCATTTTTTCGGCAGAAATGGCACGTTTCCAATCTACTTTACTATTGGTTGTTTGAGTGTAACGTGACCAACCTTTATGAATTCCCCTGGAATTGTATACCTTTTGGCACCATTCCCCAGTCGTCCAGCTGATTGATATATCTTATATATATATATCAAAGAAAGTCGTGTTAGTTACACCATTTAAATCAAGAACGAACCGATTAGGCTGAAAATTGGTGGGGAAGTACTTAGCTTAAGTCCAGGAGAAGGTCATATGATATCTTTTTATCCCGACTATAATCCATGCATAATTGTTCTATACCAGTTGCACTGCCCGATTTCACGCGAAAGCTCCAGAATCCGCATATCTACTCCTTTTTCTCCACTTTCATTTCTCGGCGTCACTTTTCGTGACCCCGTTGACATGCATGACTCCAAGCGTTTATTGCGCCGTCTTTTCTTTCCGGATCCAGACAGAATTCTATAAGGACATCTCGTTTCACTTAACCGGATTTTTACTCGAATCTTTAAAAAAATTAAGCAAATCCACACGTTTCTGCATTTTATGTTTTGTGTAGATTTTTAAGATTTCATAATCATTGACATGGGTCCAAGTCACATAAATCATCATAATTTGTTTATGTCGAACAACAAAGGCCAGAAATGGGTTACACACACAAAACTGTCATAGAAACTGAGGGCGAATTAGACAACTCTTTTTTCCTGCCTCTATAAATACATGCTATAAACATGTAGCTGGAAATTTCTTGGGTCTCGTAAACTATAATATGCTAATTTGCTCAGAAAATAGTTGCGGATAGTTTATTGCTCTCGCCGTCTAATTTACATATAGAATACAATTAGCCCATTATCCAGAGGTAGGTAGAGATCGTGGATCTCCACGATCCTGGCAAAATAGTCGGTAAGCAATTCAGTCTTCGTGTAGAAAGACCAATTTTTAGTATCAACCCTCAGTTTTGTCATCTCTCGGTGTAGTTTACCAAGTAGTACCCAAAGCGGAGAGATGGAGTCAAAGTCATCGCCGCCACTATTACCTAACAACATTTATGCAATGGGGAGCTATTCTATTCTAAATTTTGTCGAGATTGAAAACATAACTTTGGCTGAAATCCAACATACCGGCCACTTCAGTAGGGGGCCGACGCGGCGTTTGTTTACAACGTTCAAAACTGTTCTAGCACATTAGACATGGATTTTATTAGAATTGATACACAACAAATCTGCTCGTTTGCTAAATGTTTATCTTTCAAACCGCATTTATTTATTTGATTTGATTCGATTAGATTGAGAATTTCCCCGGTGTACGAGGAAATATCTGCATTTAGGTAATTTTCACTTGATGGTTAATTGATTACGTACTTCTTGAGTTTTATCACTGGCTTTTTAGTCAGGTGATGATAATGACTTTGGTGAATCCCTGAGTTTGGGCTATAGCTTCGGAATAAAATGAGCGCACAGTTATATTCAATTGTCATTCCCGATAAATCTTCAATCATTACTTTCTGTCTTTTTGAAACCGAAGCAAAGACCAACTCTCACGACTTTTTGACACATTCGCGGACCGTCAAATGATATTTGCATCATATCTCATCCGTGTCCAGGAAAGTGTTGGGAAGTGAACACAAATATTGATCAGCTGTCAATTATGCCTGCCCGCTCTTCAAAGTCTTCTGTCGCCAGTTGTTTGTGTCACCTTCCATGGCTCACCTTCACGCAACACTAGTGACAAAGGCAAAGACAATCAAACGGTCCACCGAGACGAAGCGATTTGCTTTTTCTCCTTATTATTGCTTGTTTGTTTTGTATTCCACAGGGCTGACTAATGGCTGTGATCTGTGATGTATCTGTATAGCGATTGTTAGTGCGCGATTGCATGTGTCTTTATTTAGGATGTCGCATTGAATATGTTCTGCTCTGTATTGCTATTGTAATGAAATGTCAGTACGGATTATATCGCAACTGGAGTTTACATATTATTCGTTTTTGACGCCCGGCGATTTCGTCCGCGTTTTTCGAATGTATTTTTTGCCGTAGTACTCTAAAGCTGACAAAAACAGTGCTACTGTACCGTTTTGATGGAGGTCTCGGAAACTTCAAAACACCAAATACGCACGAACTGATAGGTTTCCGTCAACTAGTTAGTAAACGTTTAAATTTCGTATGATTAAAGGCGGCCATAATTTTATGTTTTAGTACAGCTCTTTTCTTTAGAATCTTGACTTGAATATTTTTTTAATCGGTTTTCAGAGTATTCAATTCAATCATGCAAACAAATCTTTGATATTTATAGTATTAGTATAGAATGTACGAACACAGTTGCAATGCAAAAAAACCATTATGCATGGAATGTGTCCGAAGGCAAATTAATTGAACGGGGAAAACTAATTGCCTTGCTTGTTGTCTACAGAAAAACTGTATGTAATTGTTGCTTAGGTAACGTTTAAATTGAAGTACAAACAGCAGTTAACAGCTTTCTTTCGTCAATTTCACCTCGATATATCCTCTACTTCTACGTCGGCCAAGAATCCAGTCTACCACCCTAAGGTCGAAACTCGTATGAATTCTATTCGACATTAAGGTTGATTTTTAAGTAATCACAATGTAACATCTACCTTATTGGTGTTTTAATACTGGCATAAGATTTCAGCACCCAGTAAATAAATAATTAATCGCTATCGTAAATCTTCGACTTCAGAAACGTTCTATGTACAGTCGGTTCGGGGCTGTGTTATTTGATCGGGGGGAAATAGTTGGGAACCCCATCAAAAGTGATAGGCCACTTTTTTGCCTACTTATATACACCGTTGACAGTGCTACTGGTAACAAAGAAACATTGAATCGATTTACAGCTAGTCGGATAATAACTTGTTCTACTTTTGTTAGATGGGTTTCAGATGCACCGAAGTTTTTACTGTTATTTACGGTTCAATCTTGAGCTGTCTTACATACCTGGCTGAATTGAAATATTCTGTGTCAAGAAAGATTTTTTGTCTTGAAACACGCGTCTTATAATTGGCGTCGCGTTGTCTATACTAATATTTATAAAGAGGAAAGATTTGACTGTTTAGATTGTAAATCCTCTGAAACTTGAACAATATGTTGAAAAATGTACTGTAGAGAACACTATCCCCGAAAAACAAAGGGTATATTTTATCCTGAAATTCCTACGGTATCAAGAAAAAAACCCAATAAAATAAAACATTACCAAATTATGAGATGCTCAAAATATACCTTTTTATTTTATTTAAAATACTTTTGCCATTTCTATGAACTTTACTATCGATTAAAATACCCAAATGTCCCACGAATAGAACTATTTACATCGATTATCATGCGAATCTTCCATTTAAATCGAACGAACCAAAGTTTCAAGGAACTTGGCATGTTACCAATACTTATCTGCTAACTGCTAATAAGCACGTAATTTAATGTCACCAACAAATTTATTGATTTTAACGATCTAACTAAAGTTCAACACCGCGGGGGATAATTAATGTTGCTGCATGTATACAGCTGCATCAGATCTTACATGACCTTTTGACTACCAACGAATTAAAGATCTAGCAAGTCACAAAGGATTCGAAAATGATTTTAATTTTTTAGATTTGATTTACTGGTTTATGTTTACAATATTGACCCGCACTTATGTTCTGCCATGTTGTGAGATTGACCGGTAGATGATTCTTTGGTGTCCCCTTTGTACTTTTCGTGCAATAATGTATTGAATAATTAAAATCTATCCAGCAGCCAAAACGTTAAGATTTTTTATCACTATGAACAAGCGTTTGGCCACCAACCTGCATTATCTTTTATTTTATCCATTATCTCTTTTCTCTCGGTTATTAAATTTAGGATAACTGTAATTTTTGTTCAAGTTATTCTTCGCAATTGAATATTATGCTGTCGTTCCATTAACTCTCTTGACAGATTGGCGTATCATGATATCGCTTTATTATCCATTGTAACTCGAATAAACACAATAGCCACTCGATTACCGTCGTTGTGGCGTCCAGACGGTACTTTCCCATTAACTATATCTGGTCATTTTGCATTGACAACCTATATTTCTTAGAAGGCTAGTTACCTTTTATCGATTTTGCCGCTATAGCTAGTAGTCGCATCAAGGGATACTCTGTTTTATAGACAATTGCTGTGTGAACATTTTACTTGAATGCAATGTGGGCAGTTTCCATGTAATTCATTACAAAGCACACCATTGACGCATTTTTTCCTAGGTTCCACAGATAGTTTTGTGATAGAGAATGCAATTAGGGTGGACTCCGTCCGTGAAGTGCGTGTGGTGACGGCTATGACTGAATAGAATACATGTGTCACACATCACTACCCCAGCCTATTTTTCCCCCTGTGGGGATTATAAGAGGCGACCGAGGGAACCCTCCAGAGGACAGGCTCAACAGTGCTCTTTGTGAATTAAAAACCACAACGCCACAGTGATCGCCAGCCGGCCAGCCAAGCGTGGCGATTATTGGAATTTTCATCCATATGATCAGGAAATCATTTGGAGAGGCCCTCGACCTGTAGTGAACGTCATGATTATGAAATCACCGAAGTTCTCTAACACTATCCTACTTACAATGTCCAGGATAATTCAACAAAAAATAGATTTGTAAGATGCAATGCATCCTAGTCTATAAAAGTATTCGAGACGGTACAAACAACGATGTCTGCAAACAGATCAAATAGATGCTAAATACATTAGCGTTTGTGTGGTGTTGTGCGCTCCTCATACATACATACGTACGTTTATTGGATATCTGTATTGTTATTTCTAGCTCACTCCCACTGGGTGTGTGCATTATATTGTGTGACTACCAACAGAGTTACTATGCACCGATATTGCTACTTCATTGAAATTCACAATACTAACTTACTCTGGCCTCGATGTTGCAAGGAAAAACGCTGTAACGCAGGCTCATTAATCGTGTTGAATGTTTCTATTCTCTACATTGATTTTACTTATACATAGTATGTGCATCTACAAATGAAAAACGGACGTATCTCCTACGCTGTTGCGATCTAGTAGGGACTTGTAAACAATCTAGTTTGTTTCAGTATCGATGCCAGGTGAACCCGGCGAATAGATGCGATGCCTGTCGTGTTTTTAGCTACACAGTTGCATCTATTTGCATCCGGCGATGTGGCTTTGCATCGTTCCGCAGCAATGACCCGGCAGTTGGGCTAGGTCCAATGCGAATTCAATTGTGATTTGGATGCGTTTGATGCACTTAATTGGGAGATTTTTTATTTAGAGCGCGCCGTCCGTTTGCTGCGACGCGGCCAAGTTTTCGTCTATCCATTTATGGAGTTGTCGGATACCTTTAGTGCGGTGCGTTACATGAATAAATTACTTGAAACTAAGAATATTACCCATCAGTTTTGATAGAACACACAGGCCAAAATGAAGCTTCCCTTCGTGTCTAATAGCAATCATATAAGTAACCTCAGGCTAGTAGATCATTATTTTTGCCAACCATATATACTAAAAAATATAATTTTGGACCCTCAACATTTGCACATTTTTGCAGCAAAGTTTTGACGTTCCAACGGCGGTGTAGGTACTCACCTACCTATCAACAAGTGCTTCTAACATTCCGTGAGGTATATGCGAACGAGTGCCCACACAAACGGAAGGCCCGCTGTTGACTCATAGAGCAGGATGTCGCGGGTCGCTGGACGCCGGTCGCGCGCTGCAAGGTCGCCGCTCAATTGACACTATTTAGCCTCAGCCAGTGCTATCCGCACATGACTTCCTTAGGTCAGGGAATGGCGACATGGGCAATTTGTTGCCCACATTGTTCGGACGCATCTGCATCGTGTTGTTGTTATCTGTGGAAGGCATAAATGAGAATCTTATTATCTGCACAGTCGGCCAAGGATCTGGTTTACCAACTTTATGTTGGAACTTATATGAATGACATTAGTTAGGTTCATTTTTTACTTGTCATAATATAACAACTCCAGGGAGTTGCGCGACCGGCGTCCACTCCGCCTTATTGATGTTTTAGTGACACAGGAAGTGTTGTCAAAACTGGATAGGCCACTTTCTTGACCGACCGTACCTAAATATTAAATACATAATCACGCCTGACTCCCAAAGAAAAGAGTTAGCTGTCCTGACATTTTGCGTGTCTAATCTATTTGTACATGTATGTCAGTTTCAGTTGCTCTTTACTCTGCCTTTCCGTAGGATGTCGCTGATTTGGTCAGTAAATAACCGACGTGGTCTTCCTCTTCCGACATGCCCACTCACATTAGCAGTAAATAATCCTTTCGTAATTCTGTTTTCATGCGATGTTTCGAAATAACCAAACCACGAATACAACTGATTCCTATTTCTATTTTAGTCACTATATTCAAACCACAACGTTATCTGAACAATTTTCCTCAAGAAGTACCTACTTACATAATAATATATCACGCAACGTTGCACCTGCTTCTACAAAATAAATCAGTCTTTTCTTCATATGTCCGAAAAAACTTGATTCTGAAATCCTAATAAAAATGTCAGCGACTGCATGCGATTTTATGCCTTTGAATATTTGGCCATTAGAATATTGTATCGAACATTTCCTTCGAATAAATACCGTTTAGTAGGTAGGTAATGAAGCAAACACGGTAATAATTAAGATGACTGATGCAGCGACTTGTCTACGTCAAAATTGAGTCACCTAAATTACTGGACATAATTATCATATCAGAGGTATTTTCTCATTGCTTTGTCAATTGACTCTAACCAATGTTCGGTTCGACCAAAGGAAAATTTTGCCGTATAAATGTACATCGAGACTGCATAATCTCTGGCACGTTTATAACACTCGATATAACTAGAATAGCATCCTCTGAACCTACACGGATGGTTTCGTCTTAATAATATGAACATAGAAGTATAGTTTGAAGGTCTTCAAGTCGCGGGTGAATAGGTACCTACTGAACAAGTGTGCTCCATCGTAGACCACATCGCTGCTTAACATCTGGCAGGATGGTGGTCAAGCGCTTGTTCATAGTGATTAAAAAAAAATAGAACCTGTGTAGTAAGTATACACATCAAGTGTCATGGATCAAGAACATTTTTAGCTCTAAAAAATCAAATTTATTTAAATCAAATCCAATCTTCTGGATTGGACTCCTACCTAATTCCCCAAGCCTGTTTCCTTGAACTTTGTTTGACACACTACCGCGTGTCTAGATACATAAGCTTTATGTCCAGAGTGCAGGTGTTAAAATCTATGGTGTAGAGCGCCTAATCTTAAATCCCCTCCCCACCCTCATAGGTTGTCCTAATATAGTCCCGGAGACAACGAGGGAAATCTTTCTTAAAAGGCTTTAATGAATTAGCATGTCAGTGTTGTTATCAAATTAACTTGGTCCTAGTGGCAGCCAGACCATTTGTACCTAGTGCTGGTATAAATGGTCTGGCAGCTTAGTCATCGCGGCGTTTTTGGTCACGTCTGTGCTTTTTAGTGCCGTATGGGGATCAACTGCAGAGGTCGCTAGTAATGGCTAATTGAATTGATTTGTGGAATCGCTGGGTTGTTTCGCTGATTTGCTTGCAGTTAAATGTTATTATTACTTGATGTCTACTGATTTTCATATCGAGGATTTTTTTCACATACTTGTCTATAATCATTCTCAGCGGGGCAGACAGAGGGCAGAGTTTTGGAGACATGATGTCTCCTGGAAATTAGCACGCACCTCAAGAATGACTTACACAAGACAGAAAATAAATTTATACGCACCGTGATTGGCTCCCTTTCGGACCATCATGTTGAATTCTTAAAATGTTGAATTTGCTGTATGTTGAATTTTCACTTTGTTGAATCTTAGAATGTTGAATTCTTATTACGTTGAATATTTACTGAGAATTTCCCATTTCTAAAATGTTGAAACTCTTTGATGTAAACTATTTTACTTTATAACTTAGTTATAATATAAGTAAAGTTATGGCACAGGGCCAGGAGAGTCTGTGTTTCCTGCGCAGTACAGTCTGAAGGTCTTCAAGTCACTGGGGTGAATAGGAACCTAATGAACAAGTGTGCTCCATTGTAGACCACATCGCTGCTTAACATCAGGCAGGATAGTTCATAGCAAGAACAAATAAAATAAAAAACACTGGTCGTTGCATCTTTCTGGCGTCGTAGCGGCAAACGATATGTGCAGCTGATTTTGTTACTGTCATTTTACTATCGTCCGTAATAAATCGAGGAGGATGCACGTCGGTTGCCGCTACGATGCCAGAGCGATGCAACTACAAGAGTATAGCAGACTTGGTCCCCTGGTCTCGTCTTGCCTGACAATTGGGGTCTAGGTCGTGTAATTTAATTTGTAGGTACCTACATTCCTAAAACGTTTCATCGTCTCGTTGGTAATTGTATTAATCTCAATCCACTTCCGCGATTATCTCGACTGGGCATATTTATTACTTTTGCAGATAAGATATTTGGGTAATTATTTTTTTTATATTTGCCGTGTGATAAAAATCTGTTTTGTTTTCTATTGAAATTATTACTGGCTACTTATTAGAAACCCCCGACGTCGATCAATTTAATTTTATGTCTTAATTTATTATTAGTATTGTATGTCTGTCTGTCTGTCGTGACATTGAACGTTTACAACGTTCGATGGTTTAATCTTGCAACGTTTTGTGAAGTCGGGGGTTTTTCTAGTTTGCATGTCTATATGTACCTATTGGTATCATAAAAGAGTAATTTCTATGGTAATTTAAGCTAAAAAGTTATAGGTACAAAGTTACGGTGAAATAATGAAGTAACACTGCTATTAGGTACGAAACATATAATGCCATTGGCAAAATACTCTTTTTTCTTTTAGTTACATTCAGAATAGGCAGAGATGAATGAATACTTTAAAATGTTTATTTAAAAATAGTTTCTTTGAAAACCTGCGTCTTAGCTCATGCACATCCAATCTCTCCATACGTAGGTAGGAGCACGTCTGTTTCTACTTCATTTCCATCGCTCACGTGGAAATTAAAAAAATTACCAACTCGAAACAATTGGAAATAAGTTGAACGACTGGCTCTCTCGGCTCTCGCCTACGTGTCCGGTTACTTTCAGCCGTCGACGATTCACGCTGCCAAACAGCATCGTGTGTGTAGTTCGTTGGTTTATGTGTTTCCTGTTTTTTGTCGTTCGTGTGTAACGTCACGTCAAGTCACATGCCTGTTGCATAAGCACCGCACAGACAGCTTGGTACGTAATTTACACTTTGGAGGTTGACGGATTGAAAAAGATTGCCTCAGACACTTTGTTTCTAGGCACAGGTATGTTAGTTCGTACAAAGATCTAGAATTATTTTTCTCTCCAATACGGAATACCTATTTCATTTGGTGATGCCGTGATCGTGAACAGCTCTACACCGATTTCGTTAATTAATTTAATCTGGTCAGGTCTGTGTTTAATTGCCGTGAGAATAAAAAAAATCGTTTTGCCCATAAAAACTCGATCAGCTGATTCTCGTTTTTTTTTTCTCGTTTTTTAATTTTCTTTCGTCCATACGCCGGAATATTGACAACTGCTATAATGAACTCAATGGACAAATATGGGCTGGAGATGATGATGATGATGATGATAAAGGTAACTACGGCTTAAAAGCTTATTTTCTATATAACCTGTATTAAGTACAATTTAAAAATGTTGATAACCTGTATCCTTCTCTTTCGCATAATGAATGGAAGAATGAAGTACATAATAAGAGTAGGACGCTGTGGTTTAAAATAAGATAGGATATCTGATTTACAGTGGCGTGCACAGGCTTTTACCACAAGGTAGGCAGTAATCCCCAAGGATTGACACCTATGTATAGGTAACTTGTCTTTACGAAACACAGGTACTCACCTACAAAACACAGGACCTTCATTAGCCTATGTCGTGAGTACAACAAAAAAAAGATCTAGCGATAACTCTATTACTAGGTCGCTTAGCCTAAATACTAAGGTAGGCAGTCTTTTTGCCTATATGGTGTGCACGCCACTGTTGATTTATTCCCACCTGTTCTTCTATCAGCTCCAAACGGTTTGGAACAAAAAAGTATAAGTTTTCATTCAGAAAAGAACTATTATAGAAGCTACGGGAGGGGGGTAAAATGGAATTATAAAAGAATGTACGTCGAATACGTCGTCGATAAATCCTAGACGGACCAAATCGGCAACGTCTTAGACAAAGTGATGTGCCTACATGAAAATATTGATAAATGTGGATTAGGCTTTACCAAAACAAGAAACGGCACAATTTTTTGATTTGGGTGAAGAATAATCTTTTCAGGAATTTAAAAATGACAATTTAATATTAAAGAAAGAAGAAAAGGCTTCGGATATCTGCAAAATAGAGATGTTTCGGTAACCTAGCAGGTCTTTTATCGTCATCAAAAGTGATTCTAATATAAATAGCTCCATAATACCCACCGTCCAACCTAGAGTGGAAAACAAGTAATACGAGTATTAAACTGTTTCATGCAAAACTCGGTGAATTATGTTTTACGTCACTGAAGAAATACGTCCTTGCAGCATTGAATTATAACTGTTTTGACATTTCTATTTTTGCTCCGTTGCTGTCATGGGAATAGCTGCAAATGTCGCGAAGTTTTGCTTTATTATTATAGGTATTCCACTCGGTACGTTATAACGATTTGCCATCGAATCTATACGTGTATCTTACTAGTAGGTATTATAAATATGAAAGTTTATGGTTTGTTGTATGCAAAAAAGACACATCAAAAGTGTCTAGGGATCAAGAACATTTTTAGCTCTAAAAAAATGTAATTTATTTAAATCAAATCGAATTTTCTGGATTGGTCTCCTACCTAATTCCCCATGCCTGTATCAATGACTTATCACCACATTTTGAAATAAATTATGAATGAATTCAGTTTTTGTAAAATATATTCTTGATTGCAATCTTCTAAAATATACTTGATCCCTAGACACTTTTGATGTGTGTATATCATATGGATTTTGCGATGACCCAAACAGACACTGATTACTGAATTATTTCACCATCACCTATTTTATTCAAATAGCTGTAGCTGGTTATGATTTTATGGGAAACATCAGTTACATATTAAATCATGTTAATTAGATACTTAGTGTATCAAATTTAATCAGTTCCACAAACCTTGCTTTGTTCATCGTCTTTGGAATATTTCAATTTCTTTTTTAGTTTTATTACTACTGACCTCCTGACCTTCAATTTCAATCACTGAAAACTTTTGGGGTCCCGTGGTACTATTACCACGGGACATTCTATACTCATGCTTACACAAACCTTGTCTTGACACAGAACATATTTATCTTAGACTAATTGGCGCCCCGCGATTATATTCGCATAGTCTTAGTATTAATTTCTATTCAAAAATGCTACCAGCAACTTTTAGAAACACTAACTCCAAAATTAACGTTTTTCTTATAATACACTTCTTCTTTTTATGATGAATTTTGAAAAATTCTTTATCGCACGTGTACATCACAAAAAGAAACCCTGTGGAACATTTCAGCTTTCTGGTATCAAGGGTTTGGGCTGGGCGTTGATGAGTCAGTGATGAATGAATCAGTCAGGTCTTTTGAGTTATGTAGATTAAAGAATTTAGAAGCCGAAAACAGATCACAGTGGCGTGCAATTGGAGAGGCTTATGTCCAGCATTCCACAAGTATCGGCTGATGATGATGATGATTAAAGAATTTATTGAAATTGTGTTCACACACCAGCATTGCAACACATTTTTAAGTCGTAGACTACAAGCTCATTTTCACCAAATAAAAACTGCACTACTAGACTCACCGTCAAGCAAACGAATACATCTGATGCGTAGCTAATTATGTTATCTTTAGCCTGCAGCCAAATCTTGTTTATCATTCTACGGCGACGCTGTTCCGTCGTCCAGTAACTAACGGCCGGAGCCCGGGCGACAACGAGCTAATTCTAGACGCCATGCACTCGCATCGCCAACGACACTCTCGGCACATCTTAGGACATTATGAACATTGCAGATGTGAATAACCATTAATGTTGTTGTTGGCAACTAGCGCTCCTAATCTTAAACGTATTTTGAAGTTGTGTGCTTCTGAAATTCGTCTTGTCTTTGTAATAACGAGTACAAATTACTCGCGCTCTTGTATCTCTTCACCCTGCTTTTTTAAAATTTTCATCATCATCATCAGCCCATACTTGTCCACTGCTGGACATAGGCTTCTCCAATTGCACGCCACTGTGATCTGTTTTCGGCTTCTCGCATCCAGCTTCTGCCAGCCATCTTGCGTATATCATCAGTCCTTGCCTGAGGGCGTCCTACACTCCGTTTGCCGAGACGCGGTCTCCACTCGAGAACTCTTTTCCCCAACGGTCATCGGTTCTACGGCAAATATGGCCGGCCCATTTTTAAATTTTATATAGTTTTAATAAAGTTACCGCACTGTGAAACTTACTGTTAATGGAAAATATTCACTACCACAACTCTGGATCGATCTTTTATGGTGGTGAATGTTAAAGCCATCCCAACCTTGTACATTGTATTTCTTTTACATACCTACTTTATTGTCAATTTGTAAACTTTCTCTGGATAATAAATTTTAATATTATTATTAACTAGCTGTCCCAGCAAACATTTGTATTGCCATAGGAAGTCGCCTTCGTACCCTGCGTATTGGAAGAAATACACCTTTTAATCCTTACCTGGACTTCCACGTTTGATTCAATACCAAAATTAGCCAAATCGGTTCTGCCGTTGTCGAGTTTTAGCCAGACTAACGAACGGCGATTCATTTTTATTTATATAGATTATGGATACAAACTGGCGTTTAAAATGCGTTTGAGAATTTGGTAGTTATTCGCCCCCCTTTTTGTAAAATAATATTCTATCCTACCTACCTGATAATTTCATTTTATAATCGACATTTAATTCCTTTCCCAAGAGACGCGAGTCTACATCACTTACGTGTCCTCTTCTTATTTATTTCACTTTACTAATTCAGCTCCGATCTAATTGGTATCTTTTGTGAATCATCTTTTCTATTCTGGTCCTTCGGATATCTTGGTTTGACTAAGAATAGAACACTAGTTAAAGATTTTTTTTAATGCATTAGTAAAATATGCTTGACTTTGATTGTTTATTCAGTTAAAATACTTTTTTGAGTATGTGTCTACTGCCTCATCCAGTATGTAGGTACCTGCCTGTCCTGTAAACGTGTCTACCGCACGTCCGCACCGAAATCTGCAATATTGGTAATCGCATATTTTATCATAAATCTATTTTTCGTTTCGCACGATATCTGTATCGCTGAAAATTTCGCGGAAGTTCTGTTCATTTTATTTACATTTTCGTTATTGAGTTATTGATAATGATTTACTTACACGTTGTAATTTTAGATTTTGCACTCTTTTAAAGATTTTTTTACGAAAATGTTAGAGGTTTCAAGGTATTCGCAAGGTAATACGCCAAGGTACTCGTAGTTTTAACATGATTTGTACAGTTTTGATATGCACCTTTACCTATAGAACTGAATTAAAGAAGAACTTTAAAAATATTGTAATGATGTCAAGTGCCTACCCTACACTACCTACTTACACCTCACAACATTGAATTTTGAAGAACCAACAACCTATCACGTAGGTGCATTTTTTTTTTATCAGCTATGTTTTCTGCTCAATACCTAATCTGGCCACATGACTCCATTAGTCTTAGCTCTCGCCTTCTTCCAAATTGCTGCGTGTCTGACAACAGTGATTCGAGCTCCGTATAAGACGTGTCCGTGGGCTGCAAAATCAAGTCCATATTTATACAGAGTGTCATGCTCTCCATCCAGAGTAATAAATAGACTGGCAGTTGCCATAGAATAAACAGAAAACGGAAAGATAGGATGACTGCATTAATTCGAATTTCTTGAATCCTTGCACATTTCTCTGCAGGATCAGTATTTTAGATGAATTTTGTATTATGTACCGGATTCTTGTTCTCTCAATTAATCGGCGATCAGGTATATTGTCTGTGTGCCTGTCTGGTTGCGATTCTGCGACCAGCATTTCTTGTAAAAGTGTGCTTACTTGTTCTAAACGAACGCGCAAAAAGTTTGAGGGTTTTTGCATTTTTTCCCATTTGATTTTTCTGCAAATTGATTCTGTTAATCTGGCTTTCAATATTGCATGCTTGCATATTACTGGCGATACTGCACTGTGTTATATTTGTTTAGAAAACAATAACGTTTGAGAAGCAGCCAATATTGCATCCTTGGCTTATAGCGAGACCTCGATTTGGTTGTTTAATAGCATTCACATCTCGTATATCAAATGGTTGAAGATAGAACACGTCGTCTGGGTGACTTGGTTTCTTATTCATGTTACCATGTACAGAATGTCATGAAACTGAATCGTGCATCGATATGAGAGAAATTGTTTATTCTATGAAATGAAAATCCTGCAAGATTTCTATCTACCTTACCTACACACATCAAACGTGTCTAGGGATCAAGTATATTTTAGAAGATTGCAATCAAGAATATATTTTACAAAAACTGAATTCATTCATAATTTATTTAAAATGTGGTGATAAGTCATTGATACAGGCATGGGGGATTAGGTAGGAGACCAATCCAGAAGATTAGATTTGATTTAAATAAATTA
>SJJU01007464.1:0-17953 GCA_012932125.1 Conopomorpha cramerella
GGCTTGGGTGGTGGTGGGATTATCCCTGATTTACATCCCCCGCGCGCCCCGACACCTGCTCGCTGCAATACCTTCACGAGGCCACAGACAACGTTGTGCCGAAGAAAATATTTGAGGAAACATGCTGTCCAATCAATTTTTTTTTTTGACTTGGCTGAGTGTGCTCTTACCCGCCTTTACACCACCACAACGATAAGCCATGGAGGAATGCCAGTGTCAAGCGAGTGGTCAGCCCGTGATGTCACCGATGACTCAAGCAACTGCTGTCGAGACAGAATGCTCTGTGTAATAATGTATAAAAACAAGTGTCACATAATTTATGTTGCGTTCGTGTTGTGTTTACAAAGGCATACCAAAATAAACAAAACCTACATATTCGCCTACCTTTCATCTGCATAAAAAACAACATACAGGTAAATAATTCAGTCGAAGTCTTCCCGAACTTATTTAGAGATTTTATTTTTATTCTCGTCCCCGCCCAAATCTGATAAAAAGCAAACACACACTCACTCCAAGGTAAAGGTGGCGCGTCACCTGTCAACCGGCTTCTATATCAAAGTGACGCACGCGCCTCTCGAAATAGTATATTATCCAGTGAATCCGAACATTTTTCAGACACCTAGCTGAAGTATGCGGTGTTTTTCATCCGCCAAACGGTTGCCAGGAAAATTCGCTTCAATTAGACGCTGGATCGTAAAAAATCTTGTACAGCATTAGATATGTCGTAAACGTAAAAGACGAATGGATGTGGAGAGTATTGTACCTAAATATGATTTCATAATCATTACTGAATTTTCATTGTGCGTTTTCTTTTTCTCATTCAAGACTTATTTTTTCTACAAAGGTCTAAATTTGTAGAAAAAATAAGTTTATAATAACTAGTATGACGTAATTAGAGATACTTCCCAGATGGTTTAACTAAACCCATACATCGCATTTTCGATATCTTTTTTTATAATTTTTATTTCGCATCTCTGTCACTACCTCCCACTCCACTCCACGCATTAATCTTAGCACAAAGTACCCTACACTCACAAACAACAGATCTTGTCTTATTCCAATTATTTAAAAAAATATTATAGTTTATCTTTGTTCGATTTCTATCCCTTACAACATGGTTAAGGAAAGTTCAATAACTTTACTATTTTGTTTCTACTATTTAAGCAACGTCACTAACCTTTTATGTAGGTGTACATAATACTTATTTGAGAGCCGTTTAATCGCTTTTACACGGCTTTAACTAATAAAATCACAAGAAAAGAAGTGAAAACTCTTTTCTCTTCAAAGAAAGAAAATTTTATTTTTCTTTAGGATGGTCTGATCCACTTTTTCTGTGCAGCCAGCACGCTTCGACAACTTTTTTATCGATCAAGTGTTAGTCATGGGCATGAACCGCTTTCAGTTTCATCCGACCATCCTCTAAAACAGGAGAAAAAACTAGTCACTCGGCCTGAATTACCGATGAAAATGACTGTTTCTTGAGTTTTTTTTTTAGTTTAATCCCTGTAGAGGCGAGAATGCGTGAAAGGCGAACGATGACCTAGTAAAGTTTTTGTCAAGAAATACCTACTTTTCATCGACTGTGTTTTAAATGCGCAGTACCTATCTAGAATACCATCCACTAAGTTCAAAATGCTACCTATATTAGTTGTATTTCTACTGTTATTTATTTATTTTATTTATCAATCGTGTGTCTAAATACGGAAAAGTTAGCCCAACATCACTATAACTATGGCCAAACTCATTCGAGTTTTCCACGAAAACCTTAATTCTTAATGGAGAGTTTTCTAAAAAATCAATCTGTCAAAGATAGTTGAAAACAAGAGAGACAAAGACTTCTATGAGCGTTCGTCTTCGGATTGGCTCTTTTGTTGTTTTTTTTTAAAGAAAACTGCTAAAAAAATATTGTATATTGTGTCTATGCTCTACCTTCCCATTGGGAATTACGTACGTGAGATTTATCTACAATGAATACAGCATTATAAAGTGCATTAAAATTACGTAAGGCACCTCTATTAGGGTATGAAGTCGTGAAATAAGAATCACGATTCAAATTCACCCGCTTCCATCGTTCACGATCCCGCCATATTAAAGTCACGGATCGCTTTAGCTTCTAAAGCACGTGTGGTTTATGGGAAAGGTATTTTTGCTAGAGTCGCAAACGTTAGTCGCTTTTAAATAAGGATTTAACTTTCCCACAAAAGAGCGAGTCCAAAGACCATAGAGATCATAGAAAAAAGCAATTGCATCTCTTTCGTTTCCCACTTTTTTTGACACAATGTTTTGTTTTTAACTCCTCATTGATCGTCTATGACTTATAAGAAAGTCATTTGAGATGATAACTTAATTTACGGCTGTGCGTAATTAATTTTATTAAGTTGCGAATGGAATCATGCTGAAATATTAATTACTAGCTGTATCCCGATAGTGTTAACTGCAATTTGTCCCGTTCCCATTGGGATTATTCCCATTATTTCGAGATAAATTATAGCCTATGCATTAATTCAGGTTGTAAGTTAAATACATATCACATTTTATTGAAATCACTCCAGCTCCAGTAACATACATACACACAAACTTTTGCTTTTATAATATTAGTGTGTTTATCAAGAAATCCTTACACATTACTAGAGACTGTACTTTGGTAAAGTAGATTATTTTGCGTAGGCTTCATTGAAATGTCAGATTATTTACAGATATTATAAATTGCAGATATTGGATTATAAATAAATCGCAAATTTTAAAAAACACCCTATTTTAAATGTTCCTGTCGTGCCCTTTCATTTGATACCAGACTTGAAAACTTAGTTTATAATTAAGTTAGTGTACTTAATACCTCATACATGGCGAGTGTACTACTAACCATACTGTTGCTTTTGCCCTCACAGGGTTCATGTTTGATACTTTGCAATTTATTTATTAAGTGCAATAAACGAATTGACTTGAATTGAACATATTTGTATAAAGTGGACTTTTTTTCCCCACTTTCAACCCTCATAACTTTGAACAAATTATCCAATTTTCATTTAATAAACAGATTTTAAATATACATGTCTTGCTCTTTCATTTGATACCCCACGAGGACATACATATTTATTCAAGTTAAATTTTTCATCCCCACTTTCAGCCCCCATAACTTTTGAGTGGGTGAACAGATATCTATCAAATATAGCTAAGAACACGCCGCTGGATCAAATCAGCTTTCAAACAAAACAAACCGCATTATAATCGGATCATCCTTTTGGGAGCTACGTTGCCTAAGACAGACACATACACACACTGACACGTCAAACTTATAACACACCGTCGTTTTTTCGTCGGGGGTTAAAAAAATAATACACTTAACGCCTTTTTAATCCCAAAGCGGAGTGTTGGTAGAGGCACTTGCTAAGACGATGCCCACGGTATCATCTGAATTATGCAATTATTAACAAGTAACCGCAGTTTCATTCGCATAATTTAATCTTCGATCAACCGTAGCCTATAAATTAACAAAGTGCTTAGTCATTAGAATGGTTTTGAAATGTTTTGTTGTTAATTTCTTAATAGACTTCACGCCTTTTTATCCCAAAGCGGGTTAAACAGACGCATTTGGTCTTTAATCTTATTTATTTATTTAAACACTTTAATGCACATAAAAAGTAAATTGGGCGGGCTTTTTGTACCAGTCAATCACCACCCAGTAATGGGAAAGACAGGACGTGCCAAAGATATAAACAACAAAATAAAATTTCAGCCTTTTCCTTTACTTTTTTATCACTGATATTCTATGGGGTAAAGACAGTCATGACAAATTAAGTTTATTAAGTTCACAACGATTAATTTCGCCTTAACGTGAATTACTTGGAGTAAGTAATAGGCACAACATAAAACTGTACTTGATAAACGTATAGCCAGTGATTTTTTTTAGCAAAATGACCTATTGTCCTGTAACAATGGACTAATACCCATGTAAGTTTTCATTGGCACATCAAACCTAACATTACCAATATAGTTAGGCCGATGTTAATTTACAATTCCTTCGTGTTCAGAGGTCAAGTTAAAAAAAGGTGTCAGGTGTCTAAATTATGTAGAGTCAATAACTGTATTCTTCTTCACTAACAAAGTGTGTTTATGTCAGCGATACCATTGTTGGGAATATGAGCTACTACTACTTATAGAATGTATGCTTGTCATAGGTCATTTTACAATGGTTATACATAAGGGCATCCGTTCCGCCTTATACGAAGAAAAGGCGTAACTTTTCATATGTATTTATGGGAATTTGTGCTTTATCACTAAACTAATCCGAACTAATAAATCACATATTCCCATGAACATAATTGTAGTATTACGCCCTTTCTTCTTATGACCTCAGCTTGTACAAGATGGCATTTTAATTTGTGGTGCCTATGCTGCGAAGATGACATCACAAATTCACAATACTTGATGGTAGAAATAATAATAATAGGTGAAAGGAATATGGGAGGAAATCGAAAGTCAAGTAAAAGTTATTTTTTAAAATAGGTACTCACTTGTTTTATTCGGATCGTGACATACTGGCAACTTTTCATTGAATGTTAGAAAACTTTGTCATTCCGTGATTCGTAGATGGACAGGGAGTTTTCTAAAAAAATCAACCTGTCAAAGATGGTGGGAAACGAAAGAGATAAAATAATTATTGATCGTTCATCTTCGGGCTCGCTTGTTCTTGATGTTCTCTCGAATTAATAAAAAAAATGTTTCACTATTAAAACATTGCGAAGAAACAAGGAATACGTAACAAAAAAAAATCAAATAAGTTTGACTATTCGAAACCCTTTGAAACTCTTGCGTTTTTTATGCTAAATACAGTGTCACTACAGAACTTGTTCTTACATACTTAGTATTACAAAGAATACATTTGTTAACTGACTTTTAAAGTAATTTAAAGTCGTAATATGAATGACCTAAAAGCTAAATTGATTTTGTAGATTTCATATTTGATTCCTATCTATATAAGAAGCTGTATAAGTCGATCTACTTCACTAGAACATAAGTTGCTGCTTGTTCACATAATAGGCAATTTGTATCGTGCATTGAAACAATGTAAATAATCTTGATTGGGAATGTTTTGTAATCACTACCGGAAACCCGCATGCAATTCTGCAAAATGTTGTTGGTATCGAACCAGTTGAAATTTTTAATTCAAGGATTTCTATTAACATTTTAGGCAATATATGTAAGTGATACTGTTGTCCCTTTGTAGGGTGGCAGGTGTCCGTATGGTGGTCAGGCGAAAGGGTTAATAGGATAAAATCGGAGTTAATTGCTATTTTGGTATATTTTCCATGTAGCTTATTAGTTTTAGTACACTTGATCCGGAGTCTGCTAATTTGCAAAATAACTTTTCAGTCCTTTACCGCTCTATTTATTAATACGTTATTGCTAACATTGTACGGAAAACGGAACAATTCATAAATTATAATCGACTTACGTAAAAAAAGATCAATAAATTAATATTAATTCCGTTCTAAATCAATTCGTCCAATGCAAACATATTCCAGGAAAACTCTTGCAACGTGACAGAACAAGTGTTCCAAATGAAATTGCTGGAATCGAGGTTGCAGAACGATTACATTTTAGATTTCTTTCACTACATTGAATTGCAATTGTAGTGTTGCGGTTTTCATCAGAAGAAACTTCTTTAGATTCAAAGACCAGGATAGAAAGGTTTAGTGCTCGTTGAAGTAGGCCGTGGTTATACAAAGCATGTTTTGGAAAACACTCCCAATCACGTTCGGTACAAGACGCGATTAGCTCCGACCTAGTTACCATTCGAGACAATGTATCATGATTTACCAACACTATAGCCCAGTTAGCCTACTTCTGATTTCCCAACATCACACACCTTGACCATTACATCAACTCAACAAAATTACCTATTTAAGTATCTGACAACGTGTGAAATGACGACAACAATTGCTTTTATATTCGCTTTTGGTGTAAAACTTGTTTTCGCTTTTCCTTTGGAAATGTTTTATGTACATTGTTTGAATGTTAATTGTACTATAAAGATGTTAGTCTGTCATCTCACATTGCTGTAAAGTTCGCTTCAAGTCGTTGACGTTGTCCTTCTGAAAAAGAAGTACGAATTCCCCCGAGGTCGTCGCTCCGCCGCTCCAAAACGAGCATCTGTTTATGTTAATAGCACACATATAGAGGAGATCCAAAATAATCATGACATTCTTGGTGAAAGTCGAACTAACAGCTTATCGATATATCTTCGCATTTCATCGGGAACAAGTGGATCATAGGAGCGTGGAAATTATATTTCTAAAACATATCTTGTCGGTGCGATACAAAAAGATACTGATTTATTTTGGAAATTCGTTTGGGCAATGAGGTCATCCGACATCTAATCCATGACCTATCTATATCTTACAACTGAAACTCTTTGAACTTCTCTTCTACTGATCATGTACATGTGTTCTTTTTAGCTTTTAATAATGGCAGTGCTAAACCTTGTCTGTAATGTAAAAACAAGTTTTAACATCACTTTAAAGAAAAAAGAACCGACTCCTACCAGTAAAATCTTAAGACTAGGAATTAAGGTTTTCTCGTGGATGATATTACCGGAACTGAATCAAATTTAATTCAAACCAAATGGGAAGTACCAGCTTTCAAATAACAAAGGATCATCCAAATCCCTTCACCAAACGTCAGTCAAACGTTTTGAGGTAACAATATCTTTGTTACCTCACATACTACTTCCTCCTTATTGAAAAAAACGTCCTCCTTTTTTGAAGTCGGTTAAAACTCCCAGATATGATTGTGTATGATTTCAACCTCCTTCCATTTTGGTTTTCAAAAATTTGAATACTCGTATTCGCCGTGGAAGTTTCGTCTAAAAATGTAAGCGAAAAGGTGAACCAGAGCTTATTTACATTGGACCAAACACACGCACGGATAAAACCACACCTAGTTCTAACAATACAGTTTTCACAAACAAAAATGACCATCAGTCTTACAAAGACAAGACAACACGGTCTATTATCGTATCGTTCGAAACTCATGTCGTCACTAATTCGAACGAGAGTCGTAAACATGTGACGAAACAACAACCGATGACAACCGGCAAATGTGTTAATTGTTTAAAAAAACACTTATTCATTAGTGACAGAATCAGCTTTACCTGATCGATATGAATGCACTCTTGTCTGGCATACATAGTCGCGAAGTGAAATCTTTCATTTCAGTCTAAAACAGTGTGCCAATCTTCTTCTTTTATTTTGCTGTCTTTTTCTCAATATTGATGACTGTTACGTTACTATAAATATACATCACAGAATACTACGTAAAGAATACATATTTTGTCATATTTCAACTCTAATGTTGCAATTTACTTGGTGAATTTAGTATGTGAATTCGTTTGAAAAAATGTAACAACCATTAAGTAATAATTCAAGGACGCACAGATGTCCGTACGTCTATTGATAGAAAGAGAGTAAGAATAGTAAAATGAACAAAATAACAATCATTTGAAAACAAAGAAATAAAGAGAAACATCATTTTCAAAGATTAGACGTATTGTCAACTAAAGATCAGAAGCTCCCGTCCCTGACAAACAACACACTACCGGGAGCAAAATTAAATGTAGAATCACATGCTAGTGATCATGAAAAACACTTCTTATCATCACAAGTACAAAGTTCGAATTCGTTTGGCAAATATGTAGAGTCATACGATGTTATTGAACTGCGTGCGATGAAATCAGAAATAGATTGGAACGCCCTGCCCGAGCGAGATACGTACATTTTTGGAAATCATGTAAAATCATTGCCGATAAAAATAGACCACATGCATGATGGCAAGGTTACTTAAATATAGGTGGTGAAATGACCAAATGCAGATGAAATGTCCTTGAAGATGGGGTAATGATTATACCTGGTCTGCAATATAATAATAGTCTAAAATATCTACAATGGGACGAGGTCATGTGCAATTCCTGAAAAAAATTCAGGAAAGTCTTTTTTTTTAGGTAAGTGGTGGTAGGTCTAAACCTGCGTATAATATTGTCTTAGCGATGGCACATCGTATTGAAAAATCTAAACCATTTTTCTATCCCGTGATACCATCGTGCGTTACACTCAAAATTAGTGTTAATAAACCATTATATATTATCTGCATAATTAATCTCACGCTGGTATGATTTGGACAACGGTTTTGTAACATTGCCAAATCGTTTCTAGCTGGCTTAGGTACCTACTAATTAATGATGTAGATCGTTAAAGTCAACACCAGAAAGAGCATGAAATTTCCTTTTTCCTGAATACGATTCGTTAGTATTATTCGTAAGATTTGATAGAGAAAATAGTAAATTACTTTGCATACTGTCGGTCAGCGATGAAAGGACAAAATTAATAATTACAGAAAAAATCCTAAATCCGGTTTTTCTTTATGTGCGTGTACATGAGGAGAGATTATCTTTATATCCTGAATATTTACACTATAACCATTTTGGAATGGTTTAGCTACACATCACGAACTTACAAATTATCAGTTCGTGAGAATTAACAAATTTCAGGATAAAAGTGAACTAGAATATTCATAATACAACCCATCTGCACTCTCGAATGTAACAAAATATTTTTTTCTTAAAAGTCACAGCAGTGGTAGGATTATTACCCAATTGTTTTTAAAACGCAATGCACAAGGTGTACTAGCTTAACTTTTATATGCTCTCCTCCAATAAAACGTCATATCACCTAACAATTTGTCTTTTCAGGTTAGAAACGACAAAGACCTATAACACTTCTAAAGCTTCTGTCCAGACCAATATAGATTTTGCCGTGAATCCTATGAACTTATTCTTGTTACTATACACACATCTATTGTTACTGGTTATTGTATAACAAATTGTCTAGTGGCAGTAAACGTTACAGTTGTATCAACTCAATATCAAATCAAAGCAAGTTGTTGATGTATAATTTAAATTTTGACGCGTCATTGGCTCTCGCACAAAGCAGTAATCACGAAATATAGTGTACATTATGACTACCGGATTTACATAATTTATTTGGGAAAGTCATACGCAATACATAATGAAGATATACATACGTAGATGTCCATGTCACGATATGTCTCCATCCATGTGGGTACTTGCTAACAGTAAACATACATAAATAATTACTTGCAAAGTAACGACTCATGATGGTGGCAAAGCTGAATTCGAAATTACTGTTCTAAAATGAACTGTATTCTCAAAGGACGCAAAGGTCATTTAAATGACTCAATTGAAATGCTCACGAGTGTACATACATTGATGTAGATGATTTTGGTACGTTACGTCATTGGCTTATGTTTACTGCAGCATCTTTGGAATGAAAACATGTTTTGTTAAAAAAACGTTTAAAAAGAAATTGTTGTTACAAGCTTATTTAGTGCATGTTTCGGGGAAAGAAGATTCTTAAAGATTTTCGATGTTTAAGTACGTACAATAAGTACCTACAGTCGGCTAAAAAAGTGGCAGATCAGTTTTCCTTTCCATTTGACACTTCAAATGGAAGTGAAACATCAGTGCGGAAAGTTTTTGAAACGTGACAAGGGAAAACTCACAAGAAAAAATAGAATGAAAGAAAATAAGTTTATACACGACAAACACACTTTTAAGAAGAATAAAAAAATGTAGCATTGAGCGTTTATACTTCTTATTTGATAGTATCAAGGAAATCTACGGACTTGACGAAACAAGGTGGTTAGATAAATTAAATAACCTGGAATAGGACTTAGAACATTGGCTACGGGAAAGAAATACACGAGAAAGACCACGAGTAAAACCGCAGAGCATTGTTAGTCTTTAAAACAGAAATAAAATACATAAATACACTTGAAATAATCTACGACAAAAAAAAATCACAATCCGGCGGAAGGGTATCGTTAAATGTTTTCTAATGCGCTGTAAACAAAATAAACGTCCCGGAGCAAAATAATACAAAACATCAAAGAAACTAGGTTCTTTATAAATTGTACGTGGGAAAACATTACGAAAAGTTTCTCAATCATTAACTCTGAAATATTTGGTAAGTAATAGGTTGGCATGCAGTTGCTGTATGCTCGCTGTAGTCGTAACTATGGTGGCTAAGATTCGTGTACAAGACATGACATAGGATTACATCTCTTTCATAACGCGCGCACGGTCTTGGATATGTAAATTTACATTAGACCATAAAAAGAAATGGGAGCTAAGCTTGGCCTAAGCCTCAATTTAGGTCGATGTGTGTCAGTGAGGTCTTGTGTAACCGCTCATTAGAATTTACCGAGTGAATAAATGAGAACTCTACAACTGTGGTCTGTTGTCCAGTTGGTGGGATACTTGACTTGCAATCGGGAGGTCGCAGGTTCGAATACGGACGGCTACTAGACGTGTACCAATGGGACTCTTTTTCAGAGCTTATGTACCCAACACAAGGCTCATACGGTGAAGAACAACATCGTTATGAAACCCGCACACTATAAGGTGTGTGAACCCTATAACGGCGATGGGCTCACCTCCTGTCACGTTGGGTTAAATACGCTTGGTGAATCGTGGGCACTTACTTGCTTAGCAAGTGCCCCACTTGGGATTAAAAGGCGTGAAGTGTATTTTTTTGTTTCTATAACTGAACAGGTGCTTATTTCTACTCTCTACGTCGTTTTAAAACTAGTGAGCCTCATACTGTTTAAATTCATAAGTATATTTCATTGCAATTAATAGGTACAAATAGAAATTTAAATCAGTTTTTATCCTGACAGTTCTGTTTTTTGTATTTTTTAGTTACGGCGAAAAGTTAAACAGCCCGTGTTACTCTGTATTTATTGTGGGTAAACATGTTTTCTTTCATATTTCGTTTACTCTAATGTGTAGAGACAGCGCGGGACGAGTGTCTAAACAAATCAAAAGAAAAATTCTATATTCATAATCGAATAAATATGAATCAGCGCGCAATGGAACAACGAATGTGACCCATTTCCGAGGACAGTGAACTGATTTCTTGATTTCCAGAAGTAAAATAGATGTATAGAAATTATTTAGAATTCTGATGAATCACACATGCGCCCACGTGTATGATCTATTGTTATCTGTATGAAAAATAGGTAGAACAATAAATGTTCGAAATATACTAAAATATTGCTTTCCAAAATCAAATAAGAAATAATTTTGTGAAAAAAGAAAACGTAAACGACTGTAACTCGAAAACCACCGTAGTAGTTAGCAAAATTATCTACCGAATAAAAAATGTATAAATACATACATAGGTACACTTCACGCCTGTTTCCCAGAGGGGTAGGCAGAGACTACAGATCTCAATTTATCACGGTCCTGACCCCTCTCGCTTTATCTACATCTTTTCATACATGACCTCCGGTTTCGAGTACTTCTCACGCCACCTTCGGTCAGGACATCACCAATCTGGTCTGTATATGTCCTTCTGGGGCGACCTCTACTCACCCGGCTCATTACATCACCCATATAAATCTCTTTCGTCAATCGACTTTCATCCATTCTCTCCATATGCCCAAACCAACGAAGCCTGCCCTTTTCAATCTTGGTCACTACGTCTTCCTTCAAACCGCAACTTTCTCTTATCACACTTTTCCTTATCCTGTCATTATAAGTTCAGGAGGTATTAATGTGAAGGTTTCTATAAAAAAAAACATCCTGCAAAAGAGTCAGTCTGAAGACGAACGATTATAGAATAAAATCTCAAACCAAACACTAAACAACACAAACACACCTGTGTTTGGTCTTAAAGCCAACGTACAACCTTCCGGCTGTCTTTATACCACCAAAAATGTATTGAAAATGATGTATCACTCTTACTATTAGTTTGACAGTTAACAGAGCCTAGCAATAAGGGACTGAAAATATTTCCTCTTACTCTTTCACTCTTGCATGTCATCCGTATTGTTGTCTCGTTTTATTTCAAACGTCAGTTTTGGATTGCAAGTATTGGCTATGTGCGCGACGGTGGCGACGCGTAGCGTTTATAACATTTGCGGAAGCTGACTAATAATAACAATGTCAACATTGTTAGTTTTCTTTGCAAATATAAATAAAACCAAATATTAAAATAGTATTGTTGACAATATTTAAGTGAAATTTATTCAATAGTTTGTAAAATTAATATAATAATAAAAACCGGGTTTGAAACTATTACACATACTTAATATTAGTTTCCAACCACAAACTAAGATAAAAGGCAATGAATTAGTATTAGCCGAGCATGTAAGAACGCAACACGATAAAAAGTTAACAACGCAACAACAGTCATGATGGCCCATTTCTTTGCTTTGATTTTGTACTGTAATCAACACTTGACAGCTGATCATCCGCATTTGTTTCCAATTTCTGCCGTGTTGTGCGCTGCGGTCGTTATCTGTCTGCCACTACTACTAGCTTTGCACATAGCCAATACCACCAAAAATGTATGGAAAATTATGTGTCACTCTTACTAGTAGTTTGACAGTTAACAGAGCCTGCTACGCAATAAGGGACTGAAAATATTATCTCTTACTCTTTCACTCTTGCATGTCGTCCGTATTGTTGTTTCGTTTTATTTCAAACGTCAGTTTTGGATTGCAAGTAAAGTTGTTTTTGGGTCAGACCAAGCAGAACCAGACTTGCAAGCCGCATACCACCCTCAGTCTGTGTCTTTTCCCAGTTGATTGGCCAGTGACAGTTGGGGTGGGTCTCACAATTAACTCTGAGAATAACCATTGATACATAATAAATACTGATATTACATTGAGAGTGGTAGATAGAGATAGAGGTTTAAAATCACTACACACACACACACACCGCCGTGCGCTATTTTCATTATTTTTTACACAACTGGGCGTCAGTGATTATAGTGGGAGTGATCTATACCAATATTATATAGAGGAAAGCATAGATTTTTTTGTATGTTTGAATTGAATAGGCTCCGAAACTACTGGATAGATTTGAAAAAAAATTCACTGTTGGAAAGCTACATTATTCCTGAGAAACATGGGCTATATTTTAACCCCAAATTCCCACGGGAGCGAAAACACGCAAGTAACACCGCGTAGTACAGCTAGTTTGACATAAACCTGGAGTGTCAATATTACCATTGTAATGGCTAATAGTAATAGGCAAGACCCACCCGACAATGGGGTATTTTTGGACGTTTTTCTGGCATTGTCATTACTGTCAAACTTTGTTAGGAAAGTATGACAGTAATGACAGTTCTCCGCCCGAAAATCTGTCAGAAAAACGTCAAAGAAAATTTCCCATTGTTTAAACCAATCAATACAGCGTTGATCAAAAAATCATATTGGGTTTCCAAAATTATTAGGAAGCCGGGGGTATGACAGTAGACAATAAGTATATTGTCTTACATCGCACGAGATTCATATCAATTGTTAAAAAAAACACGTGTTCTGATTACATAACACCTGTCGACCTTCCTTATGAAGATTCCTTCGTCTCAGAACGTACCTGACATTGAACCTTCCGCCCGCCCACAACACTCTACAAATATCATTATTTTTCATCAAAACACAAACGTACGACACATTATTACCTATTAAATATCAAAGCAGTAGGTGGAGGTTCAACGTACGTCACATGACGCGAAACTACAATATATACAAACTGTATTATAACCATAAAAAACTGACCCTTTTGATCTTAGAACAATTGTACAATGATCATGCATTTTGCATCAATTCATTCGCTTTTCTATGCCTGTAAAACTATGTACTCTTGACGTTCTCCTATAACCCTAAACCCACCGATCGATACTCGATTCGATTTGTTTAAACTCATCTAGATCCTAGAACTATAATGCATTCGATCACCGACCAAATTGAATCCCATCAGTTCAAATTTCCGGGTGCATGAAATTTCATTAATTCCGATTCTAATCTAGTCGTACCTGTAGGTGTGTTTATTACAAGTTTCTGCAAGGAAATACCGTTTCCCAGTGGCCGTGGTGGTGGGCGGGCGGCGACCTTCGCCGCGGAATGTTCTGAAGATGCTTACATTGTTTTATTGTTAACAATATTCAAATACTCGATTGTTTAAGTACCCCCGATTTATATTTCTTTACTACCAACTGTACTCCGCAATTTCTCCCGTTCCTGTGGGAATTTCGGGATAAATTGTAGCCTATGCGCTATGTTTAACTATATTGTAGTATGGCATTTCCTCTCCATATATATCCTCACAAACAATATTTTTACGTTCCGTTCAGTACTTTTTTCGTAAAAGGTTAACAAACATTCGCGTTTACGATATTAAGTTGGATAAAGCTTCATTTTGTCAGTATAAATGCCAGCCCGACCTTTTCCTACGCCTATGTTTGATACTCTATTGCAACGGAATAAAATAAGCAAATAAATCATTGAATTGATATAATGTAAATGTCATCGTTGTTTTGTTTTTACATCATATTACCTGTTCCCCTATGTTCCTCTGAGAATTTAATCTCTATCACCAAGTTTCGACAAAATCCGTACGTAAAAAGTCGTAAATATTCCAAAAACTTCCACATTATAACATTTTTTTTTCTTTTTCATGTGACTTTTTTTCTTTTGACTTTGGCCCATTTTCCTTAACTTTGTGTGTAATAATTTTATAAAAATGATATATATATTACCGACTATCATTCTATCGTCAAAGTCGTGTCAAAATCTCATTAAAACGTGAGGGTGGACTATCACATATCAATGATGTATGGAACATTACACGAGAAGAACAAATTGATCACATAGGATCTCTCCTTTACTTCATTTTTCATCACCAGCACATTGTTACACTAATTCCACCACGTAAACACAACAATTGCAGCGAAAAATTAATTTTTAAAATGAGAAATAAAGAAGCCATTTGTCATCATCTCATCGCTTCCCGCGCAAAACTCCCCGTTCCCGTAGATTCGAACTGTCAATTTAGAGAATTTAATAAAAATAAATAACTGTCAATATTCTGACCCGAACGCAGTAGGTACCTACATGTCCGTAACACTTTTACAAATAAGAAAGAAAATCGATTATGAAGCGTAACATTTAATCGTTTAATCGCATTTCGCCCGTATCGATTCACGTCACGGATCACAGATCGACATGTTTCAGCGAGGAAAGTGCGGCTGACTAGTGTATTAATGTTACAATCGACACTAATTGGCAATTTTAATAAGTATCTATCTATACTAGGTAGTCATGGGTCAACACCCGTATAAATAAAAGTTGTCAATAAAACTTTCAAATATAACGTAGCATAATTATCTACATAAAGTGTCATTTTTTTACCTGGCCCCGTACCACGAGGTCTTATAGTAATATTGTTCTCGCTGCGTGAGAGGGATAGCGCTAGACGAGTGGTATAACACTGTCACTGTCGCACACCGTAAACAATATTGCTTTAAGGCCTCATGGTACGGGGCTTCACTGAAATACCAATTTAAAAACAGTTTCAACACGTTTTCGAATTGAAAAAATCTAAAAACAATTGCTTAGCTATTCGTTGCTTTTTAAACCTTTTTTATCGCGTATGCCTACATATGACATATTAATTACTTAAGTAAGCAGTAATTATCTACTAAGGCTACTTCGCAGTATGGCTAAAGATACACACATCAAAAATATCTAGGAATATTGGACAAACGTGCTCTGATTAAATAATTATGTTCTTAGCTCTACACGAACAAAATTAGTACTGTATAACGTGGATATTGTTGTCATACATCATCAGCCACAAAACCAGATCCACTGCTGGATGAGGGCCTACCCCAATCATTTCCATATTATTATTTAAGGTACGAAATGCCACGCCGCCGGTTTAACTCACAGCGAGTGCTGTTATCCGTCCTCTGGAGGGTTCACTCAAGCGCACCTTGCAACTCCCACGACAGGAAAAGTTGTGCTGGGGCGGAGTGACACCTAAGGGTGTTACTACACCAATCGATCGATCCATAGTCGACGGTCGACTGAAAATCGAACGATCTAGGATCGGTCGCTTAGTCGATCGATTGGTTTGGTAGAAGCTATCGATCGATGTCGACCGTCGATCGATTGCTGTAATAACACCCTAAGTACGAAATCTCAATTTGTTGATCTGCACTCCTTGAAAGAGCTAGCAATGACACATAAATAGATGAAACAATAACAAGAAAGAATGCACGAGTCTTAATACAACGTTCTATTGATATTTGTGTGCCCTTTCATCATACTCGTTTTGATGTATCAGTGTTAACAGCTGAAGGTTTAAAGACAAGAACGTTCAGTACCTGTTTATTCTTACAACTACGTTCGCCTAATGCAGTATTGACAAGATTGCGTGAACAACTCTCATCATCATAATCATCAGCCGTATGACGTCCACTGCGGGACGAAGGCCTGCCCCGATGATTTCCATTATCATTTTGAGGTGAATGCTAATAATCGCCACGCTTGACGGGCAGGTTGGCGATCACAGTGGTGCTGTGGTTTAACTCACAGAGAGCGCTGCTGCCCGTCCTCTGGAGAGTTCCCTCGGTCGCCTCTTACGACCCCCCGCGACGGGAAAAGTTGGCCGGTGGTGACACGTGGATTCTATTTGCCGTCACCGCAGGACTAACTCTCTAATCAGCTCATTTTTTGCGTTTGACAAACTAGGTCGAATTTATAGCCTCATCGATCCCATTGTCCCTGAAGAAAAACGTGTGTCCTACCTGTGATGACATATGGAGATGAGGTGTGGATATTGACGGCGCGGCTGGCGCACAAGCTGAAATTTGCACAGCGTGTTATGGAAAGGGCTATGACCGGTGTTTCTCTGAAGGATTTATTTTTCCGGGATATTCCCACCCACTTTCCCACCACTGTGATCCCTGTTAGAGCCAGGATCTACAGTGGCATCCAGAATAGACAAGAGCTCAATCAGTGACGACTGTGCTAGCCTTCTGTCTTGGATCCCACATAGTTATTAAACTAAAGGCGGTATAGAAATAAGAGGAAAAATATATATGCGCTGCATTTCAATGCATACATAATTCTCTGAAGGATGTCGATATGATAGAATTCATGTATATTAAATGTGATGGAATAATAGTGACTGGCGCGAATTCGATACCCGCCTCTGACATAAACTGCGAATCTGATGTATTTTTGTGTTTAGAACAGTTCGCCGCGTGTTAAATATCCGTCATCCGACTGTCAATGTGACATTGATATCAAAAAGGATGATATTAAAGTAGTATTACAAAAACTGTTCATTGTAATGGCATCCAAAGGTGGCAGTGCATGGGGAATTTTCTTTTGACAGTAATGACAGTTCTTAGCCCCAAAATTTGGCAGAAAAACGTCAAAGAAAATTCCCCATTGGAAATCAAACTAGGTATAGAATATATCACACCTATATCCAGGCAAGCTGAAGAAGAAGAAGCTGGATGCGAGAAGCCGAAAACAGATCACAGTGGCGTGCAATTGGAGAGGCCTATGTCCAGCAGTGGACAAGTATGGGCTGATGATGATGATGATGATCCAGGCAAGCTGCAACACGCCAGCTAATCAATCACCCTGTAGATGAAATCCCCATAATGCTTGAATGTTTTAGTAAATTGCTTCGTAACGAAGATTTTACTTTCTCTGGAACGTCGATGCATTAATGCTACAGTTAATTTATGTACAACGCACTGCACCGTGTGATAACTAAGTACATAATACATATGTTATACATAAGGAGCTCACGCATCATATTGATTGGAAATCAATGACGTAAATGCCTCTTACCTATTTAATAGTTAGATCCGGTCATGCACTGAGAACTTCAAAATTAACTTTAGTAGCCGCCGTATAGGCGGCGTGTAAAAGGGCCCGGAGCAATGTGGTCTTTAAACGTTGTTGGGCTTGTTAATACATACATACACTTCACGCCTGTCTTCCAGAGGGGTAGGCAGAGACTACAGATCTCTATTTGTCACGGTCCTGACATACCCCTTTCGCTTCATCT
>SJJU01007467.1:0-19163 GCA_012932125.1 Conopomorpha cramerella
GTACTAGTCCAACAGTGAACGTAATGTGGCTGATGATGAAACGTTATTTAAACTCCAACTGTGATCTAAGACGAAACAACATCTTTCCAGGTTCCATCCGAAAGTTTCATGATTTGTTTAAATATTTACATAGAACTCAATATTGTTCACCGGGTATATAGGCGCGAATATAATCATAGACAAGCTCGAGCTTACTTTTGTTATTTTACTCGACGTTTCGACGCAGTTGCATGCGTCGTGGTCACGAGTGGACTGGAGTGCGGCGGCTGCGACGTTCCCTGATTTGAGACGAATCCGCATCTACCCTCAAACACTATACTATATTCGCGCCTATACACCCGGTGAACAATATTGAGTTATAATGTCTGTGCGCGTTTCATTAAAAAATGATCTATTTAAATAGATACTATTGGACCCGACAGACGTTGTTCTGTCATAACCTCCAGGGCCTGGGTCCAGCAGTGGATGTCACTTTTTCATATAGAGAAATATAAACTATCCTATCTCTCAAATTGGACGAAATTACATATAAATGCCAACTTTTGTGAATATCGGTAGCCTTGGTGAAGAGTTCATTGGGAACAAACATCATGACACTGGATGTTTATATATTAAGATTTACTTTGACAATTCGGCCGCATTAGACATTACAAGAGGCCAGCTGTCATAGGAAAATTTCGACAATTAATATACATTGTAATTAGTTAAGGGCAGAATGTCAGTAGCGGGTCCCCCACAGAACCCGTGCGCCTTAACCCCGCGCGCGTCTACCGTAACTTACGGGTTAATTTTATGCTACATTAAAACACCCAGGGGTTTTTAACCAGCTTAGTTATGGTGTCGGGCATGATGGAACCCTCTCTGTTTGTTTTCTCAGGATTTGGCAATATGTTACGGTTGGGATTTAAGGAGATCAGCGGTGGTTGTGTCAACAAATAATGTACTTGGAACCGTATGTTTAACCGACTTTAAAAAAGGTGGAGGTTCTCAATTCGTCTGTAAGCTTTTTATGTTTGTTAGCTCAGAAATTTAAACTGGGTGAACCGATTGAGATGATAAGTGACTTTTCATCTCTAAGTATGGTTTGAAATTGAAGTGGTTTTTTTTTTCTTTGTAAACGATAGCGGAGCGTGGTTTGTGCCGGCGGCGATAGATTTTTTCCTGAGCAAATATCGAAATTAGAATGCAAATCAACAACTCAAAATAATCCAAAAAAATAAAAAAAAAAACAAAAAATATTCAGTTTAAAAGTTTAAAGATTTTCTAAAAATACTTTTTACTGAGTTTTCACCGCACTTTTTATTTTTCATAATTAAACAAAAGTGCAGATCTTTGAAACTTCCTTAGTCCATCACCTTTCTAATAAAACTATCGACTTTTCTATCTTACATTGCCTGTCAAAAAGTGTTTTCAATATGTAATGTCGCGAAAACCGGACGTTTGACGGTATCTAATGAAAATTAACACGCTGTGTATGATTGTAGTACCTACAACTTAGGTATATGTATATATATGCAAATACCCACCTAAAATGGCGGTCCAGTATCGCTCCAGCCTACTTCTCAACTAATTTTAATTACTTATGTACTAAAAAGTTTAATTATGTACACGGACTGGCTGTATTGAATTATTATTTTTAATTAGCGGTGTTTTTTTATGTTTAACATACGTCTTGAAATACAAATTAACGAACAATACTTTGTTGATTGTAACGAATCGACCAGTCACCGATTCCTACCCACACATATTTCAATTACGTATACTTATTTGGACTATAGATAATACTAGCGATTGGTCCCGGCTTTGATCGTAGTGTTTCTCTATTATATTATGCATATGGTTGAGAGTCAAAAAGGCCTAAGCGACATTTTTGTCCAAAATGAGTTGAGTATGCAGTTTGGATCGCCTTTTTTTTCTGCGTCGATTAATTTGTCTAGGTTTCATATCTCTATGACGAAGTTTAATGTCGCTTACGCGGTAGAGATTATGTGTTTTGCTCGCAAAACATTGCTTTATTTAAACATTAAGCCACTCTCCTGTAAAATTACTTAAATGTCTCTTAGACCTTTTTGGCGGGAAGCCATCGATATAAACCTTCTTCAAGAATTACTGTTTCTACTCAAGAAAAGCTCAGCGAAGACAAGCTCCAGCTTTGTTATTTTACTCGACGTTGCTCGAGCTTGTAAAAAAATACACTTCACGCCTTTTAATACCAAAGCGGGGTAGGCAGAGGCTGGAGCTTGTCTTTGATTGGAGATAATATTGAGTTATAATGTCTATGCGCGTTTTATTAAAAAATGAGCTATGCTCATCAAAATCCGTTGCGTAGTGTTAAAAATACGCACTTAAAAATTGATTAAAAATACTAAGCATAAATAAGGACAAATAGTGGAAAGCGACTTTGTTTTATACTATGTATAAAAAATGCTAGGAACAATACGAAACGCTTTAATATGTTATGCTGCACCGGAAAATTTGTTCGCTTTTTTTTTGTTTATATTTTTTTTTAGTTGTTTTAGCGAGTGAAAAAAAAATCGTGGGTGACTTTTTTTTCCCGTCGTCCCACGATTTCGTACTTCATTGTTTGATGATTTGATACGCGTGTGTTTTTAATTTGTAATAACAATGTATTATTACTAACTACTTACGTTTTGTGCAATGATGGTTTCTATTATTTTTTTTGCCAAAATGAATTTATAATTGGATTGAGTAAAATATAACTGTTGTACATAATAATATGAGAGGCGTTATAATTAATAGTTTGAAAAGAGGGAATCGAAGTATTCTAAGACGTTTAAAGAATTAAAATTAAATTTAAAAAAAAACATTATTCTGGTTGTTTTTATTGGCCTAAAAAGGTACTTTATTTATACTCGATGCCGAACTTAGGTATACGTGTCACGTCTCTATATCTTATAAAGGTTTGGAAGTTCAGAAAACATAACAATTTTTTTTTACTTTTCATCATCATCATCATCAGCCCATACTTGTCCAATTGCACGCAACTGTGATCTGTTTCCATCTTCTCGCATCCAGCTTCTTTTTGGTACATCTCAATCATTCATGACTATCAGAACATTCAAAATCGATAAAATAACCACTTTCCGCCATATAATAGCTTAGAGTACTGTAAGCATCTGCTTAGCAAGTGCCTCTGCCTACCTTGCTTCAAGATTAAAAGGCGTGAAGTGTATTTATTTATTCTATAATAGCCACATCAAACGCAAACGGTATTTTGGGTAAGTGTAACTGATTGTCCAAAGCAAAGCCCAAAGGATCAATTCCTAACCGATCAAGTGTGTTGTGTTAACCGAGCGACATATTGAGATGCCATCAAGAGCCATTCGCACTGTCTCCCGTGACCAATCAGGGAAAGGGGTCACTGTATACCAACGCCCCACACCCCAACGGGATAAGGATTTCAGTTTGTTCAAAAAAATATCGGAACGAATCATGACAAATGCTTGTTTTGGGCACACGGCCTGTTGTTCTATGCTTATTTTTTTTTTTTTTAACACTACAAAAAAGAAATGGCACAAAAATCGCAATGATTAATACAGTTCTTTTTCTAGTTCCGGCATGGACTAGTGGTCAGGGCATCTGCCTCTAGGACAACGGTCGCGGGTTCGATTCCCGCCACGGACATAATGCTTTAGTGATGAGCTGAGGCATTTGTTGTGTGCGTTTGGGTGTTTTATTTATCTATGTATGTATTTAAAAGTATTTATGTAAGTATATCAGTCTTTGGCACCCATAGTACAGGGTATCCTAGTTTGGGGTCAGGTGACCGTGTGTAAAAAATGTCCCGGCATATTTATTTATTTATTTATTTTGAATGAAATGTAACTAACGGAAACTTGTACGCGAAGCTCACTCTGTATTTGCCGTATGTACATTCAGTTTTGTTTTCAATATCATAACAAACGGTTCACAATCTAAAAATAAACCTAAGTCGCGGCAGATGGTCGAAAAAGGGGCAAATACACGAAAGAAAACCTCTTCCCTCTGCAATTTCTTAGATTCTTTATTTAAAAACGAGCTCGGGCCGCGCCCGGCAGAGGGCGTGTGGGTAAATGACCCTTGAAATTGGCGGCTGTTCCCTTTAGGGCCCGTCAAAAATGGTTTAAATTTTACACTCTCCGTGTGTCTGCGGGTTGACAGGTTGAAAGATATACCTTATTACGTTTTTAGGCCTTTTGTCGGCACTTTCCGAAAGTTTCTGGTGTTGCCCGTGCATGTAAGAGTTGACTTTTGTACTTACCTTACTATTGAGAAAAGGAGGAGGGACAGCGCTCTCAGGACTCTACATTCGATGTAGAGCTCTAGACTGCGGGCATACTAAGAAGCTAATCAAATTTGGTGTTGGTAGGCATTCAGAAACTATTACCAATAAACTCGGTGTAACTTAAACCTAAGTTGTATTTGACATACAACTGACAATTTAAGCTGAGCTTGGTGTAATGTCGGAATAGATAACCTGCGTTTATTGGTAAGGCCGAGAGTGTTCGAAGTAGACCGGCTCTGTATACCCATCCAAGAACTTTAGTACCTAAATAGTATAAAAGTATTTTGACTATAAGTAAACAAAGGTCGAGAGGAAAGCCGCACAGGCAGTGCAGTTATCCATTAAAAATCAAACTACCGCAGAGTATTATGTATATCTAATACTTTCGACTACATTTTTTTTATTACTTAAAATAGACACATCAAAAGTGTCTAGTTATCAAGTACATTTTAGAAGATTGCAATAAAGAATATATGTTACAAAAAACTGAATTAATTCATAATTTATTCAAAATGTGGTGATAAGTCATTTATACAGGCATGGGGAATTAGGTAGGAGAACAATCCAGAAGATTAGATTTGATTTAAGTAAATTAGATTTTTTTAGACCTAAATATGTTCTTGGTCCCTAGACACTTTTGATGCGTGTAGAACCGGATCACTGTTAATTTGTTGGAGTATAGGAATCTTTACCTATAATTCTATGATAGGCGATTGTTACATGGCTGGATGATTTGACCATAGTAATAAGACCATGTAGTGCATTTCAAATATGTGTATTGTATTGTTTCTAAGGCTGACCTTATAATATGCCATTTGCCACCCTACAGTACACCAGTGGCGTGCACTGGCTTTTACGACAAGGTAGGCAGTAATGGATTGACAACTATGTGTAGGTAACTTGTCTTTACGAAACAAAGGCCTATCTACTCACCCACAAAACACAGGACCTTCGTCAGCCTATGTCGTGAGTACAACAAAAAAGGATCTAGCAATAACTCATTATTAGGTCGGGTAACCAAGATACTAAGGTAGGCAGTGTCTTTTTGCCTATATGGTGTGCACGCCACTGCAGTAGACTTTAAGCGGGGTTTTCACTATAAAAGTATGCTTTGGTCGAGTTGGGCTCGTATGATTTTCTTCTACCGACTCGAAGAAGTAGAATTGTATCACACACGTCGAAAATCGTACACCGCCGTACAAAAACGAAATTAGAGGCTGCCCGAGCAACTTTTATTGTAAACCCTGCTTTAGTGAACTTATTTCGAAGAAATATAAATGAAAGTAAAGGTAGGTAGGTGTAAAACTGCATGTAAGTGGTCCTCATCTCACTTGAATCCGATATAGCATTAAAATTAAAAAAAAAAACATTTAATTCATGAAACTAGTAACATCTTAATTGAATTACAAGTGTATGTTGTTACATAATTCATTTGATATAATCTATGGATAAATAAGGATCGATAAAAAGTAACAACTAACAAGCAATAGATTTTTTAATGGTACCCACAATCATGTAGTATACCTAGGTTTTCGGCTTAAAGATACTATACAAGTTGAAACTGTTTAAGTTATAAGTATTTCACAAAGTCATAGCCCATAGCCCATTCCCGCTACTTAATTCACCCGTGACTCAGGATTAAGTAATAACATAGAGGTATTTTAATTAAGAACTGGATCGGACCCATAACTTGCGTTATTTATACACAAAATCCATATGCGTTTTACGGCATCACTCGGCATATGTACCGACGAGGCGGCTAATTTAATTTCTTCGTAATCATCGTAAGTGTCAGTTTTTTTTCATAATTTATCGAATATTATACGGCGCGGCGCGGCGAGCGGGACGGAAAAGGTCGTATGTGTTTTAAAAAATATATTTTGACAGCAAATTAAAATAGGAACAAAAACTCCTTTTTTCTTAATTTCATTTGCGGCCGTTTCCGTTCGGGGTCGGACTTTTTTTTCTTTCTTTATTTTTTTAATAGTGCCAGTAATCGTTGTTCCAGTTGGCGGGATATCTTCATTGTGAGCCGTTTGCGGGTAGATCGTGTTAAAGTTTAATTTATGTGTCGGTTGTGGGGCTCCCTCCGCCCTCGTAGACAGTACAATAGTGGTGGCCCTTTATTGATGTACTTTTGACTGCTTCTGATTTCCGTTTATGAGGCCATTTAGCTTTTGCATTGTTGAATCGGGGATTGTTTTTCCGTCGGCATTCATTTGTTTTGTGTACAAAGTGGGTTTGTTCAGTGAAATCCGTCAAGTTAGTGCTACTAATCGATTTAGTTTTAATGTACAATTGTATTTCATTCATTTTAAACTGATGGTGTTTTTTTTATCCATTTTAGGAAGTGTTATTTGAATAGGACTTGTGAGATGCAACTACTTAGAAAAAAGTTATGAAATGTTGTTTTAATAAGATATTTGTTACTTGTTCTGAAAGTAATGATTAAGTGACAATATTAGTGACTTTCTATGCGTCTTAAGCGTAATAGTTGAATAATATCGACAGTATCAAGTATCAGTTGATAAAATTAAAGATTTTTTTCCAGGATTCTAATAAGAGACGGTAAACTGTATGTGCCTACCCCACCAGGACTTATTATAATTACCTACTACTTTTAACTGTAATTGAAGTATTTTACTGTAGCAACGGTTTCATGCACAACAATCGCCTTTATGTATAGGAAAAACCAATTAGAAGCTAGGTAGATAAGAAAACAAAACAATAAACTAATGGAAAAAAAACTAGGCACAAAAGTAAAAAAAAAACCACACCTCTAACAATAACAGTAGGTAAGTAAGTAATTTCAATAAATAAATGACCAAACGAATTAAGTTAACCATTCAACCATGAAGACCTAGAGTTTCTCACCCAGAAAACTAATTCCGCTTTTCACAAAATCGATTTCTTTTTTCGGAATGATATAATGAGAAATAACTGAAAACAATAGGCTTTATTTGTAACCGCCGGCGAAGGCGGCGGCGGAGGCCCCATTGCCGTGAAATTCTACCAATTATTTAGGCTGACAGGTTGAATTTTAACTAAAGAATTAGCTACTACTCATTTTATTATTATTATTAAACTGTGACTGTAGTCCAGTTGGTCGCATACTTGACTTGTAACCGGGAGGTCGCGGGTTCGAGTCCGGCTACTGGACGTGTACCAATGGGACTCTTTTTCAGAGCCTATGTACGCAACGAACGCTCGTACGGTGAAGGACAACATCGTGATGAAACCCGCACACCACAAAGTGTGTGAACCCTATAACGGCGATGGGCTCACCCCCTGTCACGTTGGGTTAAAATACGCTTGGTGAACCGTGGGCATTTGCTTATTAAGCAAGTGCCTCTGCCTACCCCGCTTTGGGATTAAAGGCGTGAAGTGTATTTATTTTTATTTATGTATATTTATTCCTCTAAAGTCACCCACCACAAGGTCCTAAAAATACCTCATGAAAGTCCGTTGCCTAGTTTTAAAGATATAAGCATACATAGGGACAGACAGCGAGAGGAGACTTTGTTTTATAGTATACTAACTGACCCGGCAAACGTTGTTTTGCCAATATAAATTACTCACAGTGTTTCTTTGCTATTATATGCATTTATTATACATATAAACCTTCCTCAAAAATCATTCTATTAACTGAAGGAAACCGCATTTAAAAACGTTGCGTAGTTTTAAAGATCTAAGCACACATAGGGACAGACAGCGGGAGGCGACTTTGTTTTATACTATTCAATGATATTTATTCATACTCATTATTAGCGGTGACTACCTCGCGGTTTCAAACATTTAGACCCGTATTCATAGACGTGAACCAAGCTCAAATAAGGTAAGTTCGAATGATACCTAGCTATTATCAGTCAGTCACCCTGTATGTCAGACGTAACTGCAGCCTACTTTAGTGATAAACACAACAAACGATCATGGAAATAATTGGGGAGGCCCTCGTCCAGCAGTGGACGTTATGGGCTAATGATGATGAAGGCACAACAAATTGTTGTAAGTGATTTTAGGTCAATTTACAACAGCAAAAAAGTCTTAACTATTTGAGTCCCGCTTTCAAAACCGCGTTCAGTTACTCGAGGACAAAAAGGTGTATCACCATAATTCTTTCTTCATCATTACAATAAAAAAACTTCAACTTACCTACTTACTTCTCTATAAAAAATATCTGATACGCCCTTTTGAACAAAAAAATATTTACGCCAAGGTAACTTTCGGAGGGAGTGACGAACAGTGAATTTAACTAGGTAAGTGCATTAAGAAAAACTGTGATCAATGGATTTGGTGTTGTATTTTTTGCTTCAATGTTTTGGAATAAAATCAAATGTTCAGTGGACTTTCTGTTCAATTCACGCCCAGTACAGTCGGGCTCTACATATATCTGATACAGGTTTATAACTATTATTAAAAAAAAAATATTTATCGATATGCTATGCCTGTCTAAATTGGAAGGGCAATTTTTTTGCTAACTGTAAATGTTTCAAACTTAATATTAGATACATTAGATAAAAAAAAGTTCAAAGAACGGATCTTTTTAAATGTATCAGCTAAAAAGTCTTTAAAAAAGGTCTGTCATACACTTCGGGAAAATCTTAACAATATTTTCATACATTGTTACTATTTCCAATGAAACCTAAACTCCTGAAGGTAAATATCAAAACATGAAAAAAAATCGAATCAAACAATTCGAAATTCAAACTGAGTTAACGCAACGCTCTCTTGTCTACTTTAAATGCCCTTTTCTCAACTTAGGTCTAAGGTCGCGGAGTTCACGTGCCAGAAGGAGACAGCCGCATACGTGCGAGTGAATAAGAATCCCCAGTTACAGATAAAACGAGACTAATTGCGAGAGAACAACTGTTACCATACAAATGTGTTATCAATAATGAATGAAACTAAATCATTCAACACTTTAATGCCACAGTGATAAGGGATGCAATTAATAATATCATTAATAATGATATAAACATGTGTTTTATTATTCAATGAGATTTCATTAAAAGCAATCAATATGATGTTGTACAGTTACATGTGGACTTTACTATAGGCAAACCATTTTACAGGGGAACGCCCGCGGGGTGAGAAGTAGGTGGGGGGCGGGTTGCGATACAAGTGACTACATACATACAACTCAGATCAAAAACAACTAGAATTGCAATCCAAAACTGACGTTTAGAATAAAACGAAACAACAATATGGACTACATGAAGGAGTGAAAGAGTAAGATAAAATATCCTCAGTTCCTTACTGTGTAGCAGAGTAAATCTGAATCGGAACTGTCAGGCAAAAAAATGTCTATTTTATATAGAGATGAAAACATTTTTTTTATGTCCCCGCAGTCCGCATCTTAAGGTTCAAACCACTAACCTTCACCTTAAAGGGTATTTCTAAAGCACGCTACAGTTAACACTTTCGTGGGCACTCAGATAGTGACAATACATGTTTTATTGCGACCACATCGACGGGCAGGAAGTGACCATGAATGGGTTAAGATAATCTTCGCGTGCGGATAACATTTTGTTATAAACTTCATTGGACATAATAATTATTGTTTTACCAGTAAGCAGACGACATGAAATGACAGCTCGTATTATTAAGTTAACAGTTCCTGTGAAATAGTCAACAGTGCAAATTTCATATAAGACATGTTTGTCACAGCATTTACGACTCTATTGTTATGTAGAGGTGTTAACTGTTTTTATTTGTAAGTTTTAGTACCATACAAATCGTATATCTATACGACATATCTACGCCCTGTTATTATGTGGTTACTTTGTAAATGCATTGTTATGTTAGGCTAGCTGTTAAACGGTTTTACTTGCCTACATCTATATCTTGATATATAAAAATCCAGTGTCATGATGTTTGTTCCCAATGCTAACCACTGGATCAACGGGCCGATGTACCTATGTACATACAATTTAACATTAATTTCCATGTGACATGTGAACTGGTAGGTTATTTACTGTGCGTATTGTAATTTTAAATACCTATGATTATGTGTTACAAACTGTCAAGGTTCTATGTTATGATATTTTAACTGACACTTTGTTTGACAGTAATAAAACACACATTTAATGGGTTGGCTGTTAGATAATGTTTGACTTCGGTAGTTAATTTTTATTATTAACAAACTAGGATGTGAATTGTTGTTGTTATACAAGTTTATCGCGTTCCCGTGTGAAATTCGGCTTAAAATATGTGCTATAGGTATTATATTCCGATGTAAAAACTATAACATTTTAAAGTTTCATTGTAAGCTGTCATTACACTTCATCGACATAACCTTATGCTATTGTCAATTTTACATTAAAATTTGTTGTAATGTACAGTTTGCAATAAAGAGATATATTAATTCATTCATTGAGAACCGATGAGAAAAATACTACGGATTTTTTTTTACTTGATGTAGTCTAGGACAGATAGAGTGTAACACTTCCGGCTTTATTATATTTCTTCATTATATTAAATTTCTCTCTACCTCAAAATTTGTAGGATTATCTATATGTAATTACATAGTATAAAACAACGTCGCATCCCGCTGTCTGTCCCTATGTATGCGTAGATCTTTAAAACTACGCAACGGATTTCATGCGGTTTTCGTTAGTAGATGATTGAGGAAGATTTACATGTACAATACATGCATATTATTATGTATGTATAGGAAAACACTGTTAATAATGTAAATTGGCAAAACAACAGGCCATCGGGGGGACTTTAGTCAGTAGAAGTCTGACACTACCCCGTCGCCGTCCCCATAGCGGCGGGGTGTCCATGAGGATATCCCACTCGTCAACAAAAAAAAAGTAGTGTTATAATAAACAAAAAGTTTTTCTATCTAGATTTCCAATTAGTACAATATCGCATGAATTATCATAATAATTTCTGTTACAAGAATCTTCTCCAGATGAAAACAGATCTTACGCGGACACTTAAAATAAGACAACATAAATTGTATTAAATTGAGGCCTATATCCAGCAGTGGACGAGTATGGACTGATGATGATGATGAAATTGTATTAATATACATGTGAACTCTCCAGAGGACGGGCAACACCACTGCGATCGCCAACCCGTCTGCTAAGCGTGGCGATTATTGGCATTTCCCCATAATCATGGAATTCATTGAGGGAGGCACTCGTCCAGCAGAGCACGTCATGTGGCTGATGATGATGATGAAATTTTATTATTAGCACGTCGACAGTCGGGTGTATTGAAATTGGTTCAGCCGTTCATAACAAAACATTGTTAAATTATGTACTAACTACACATAAACGTAATGCGTCTTTCTCGAAGGGGCAGACAGATATACTAAGCACACACCGCTCCGGAAACCGGGTGTACCTAATTACCTATAATATATGTATATTATAATAGTTTTGCTACAGCTTGATATGTTTCATCATCATCATCATCATGAGCCCATACTTGTCCACTGCTGGACATAGGCCTCTCCAATTGCACGCCACTGAAATCTGTTTTCCGCTTCTCGCATCCAGCTTTTTGATATGTTTATACATGTATTAATACCTACTGGTGACGTGGTAAGAACCTTTTACACCTTCCCAAAAATATTAAGTAAAAAACAGTATTAAAATCCACATGACACCCCTTCCAACCATACAAACACAGAACTCAAACATATACAAAAAATACAATCGTGTCATCGTACTATTAACAATAAATAACACTATAATACCGGCCCACTGCTGAGCACGGGCCGTCTCCGCCGGCGTGCGTCATCCACAAAACATGTTAACTAATTTCCGAGGCAACACCTTAGCGCTAGTGCCGACAAAAGGCCACGATAGAATTGATATCGATAAAATGACGCGCGGGATGAACGTGCGCAGCGGGGGTCGAGCGGCTCGGCTCATTTGACACACAATCCTGAAGGAGACCGCACGATGACCCGCGACAGCTCGGATTGAATTATAACATTCTAACAACATCGTCCGATAATTAATATCGTGCACATTTCGTGAGGGCGATAAATAAACTGTTCGATTATTATTGAAGATTGGTTGAAGGCTTGTAAGTAGTTGTGTCTATTTGGGGATTTGTAGAGAGTATTTTTCTATAGGTAGGTAATAATAATAGTGTTGTATTTTTTTCTAATGGTAATAGTAATGAATATTTTCGGTAATTGTAATTTTGTCTCCTTAAGAGTTTATTTATAAAATTTATCATTTAATAATCCGTATCAAAGATGCAATAAAAACTTGCTAAAGCAAATGCGGTTCCACGGTTCACCGTTATATACAATTTATCGTTATAAAATACATTAAATCTTTTCGCACTAAGTACATTTGTAACCATTTATTTTAGAATTAGATATTCCTACCCACAAATAGTTCCGTTGTACATTTATTTATATACCTATAAGAATTTGAAGTACCTAACATTGTGTTTTATTACCTGAGGTATCTCGAACATTATTTCTAACAGTTTAACAGCTGTTACGTCATTGTCACTACATGAAACGAAGTCGCCTCCCGCAGACCGTATGTGTATACTTAGATCTTTAAATCTAAGAATTTTTAAGCAGTTTTTTTTTAATAGATAGAGTGACAGAGAAAGGTTTGTACCTATGTATATTATGCATGATATATTTATTGCATGAGATACTAAGTTCTTATTTATTATGATAGATAAGAACTTAGTATCAGCATTGCACTCGTGCGAAGTCGGGGCGTGTCGATAGTAATGTAACTGGGGAAATGATTTTTTTTTTCATTTCCTCGCATTGTCGCCATAGTAAAAGTTGTTCATTTCGACGAGCCCAACATTGTTCAAGACCATTGCTCGGGGTCTTTTTACACTCTATATAATTTGACCGATTAGTGAACAATAGGTACCTACCAACAATAATAGCCGTATTCTGAAATATTTTTTAGTGCTCATGCCTTTTTTTACACAAAAACGATTATATCGTGACGAAATTAAATTTTACTTGAGCGGAGATCTGTCTGAAACTTTCCGTATTTTGCACCAATCAAAGCTAAGTAACAGACAGCAGTGTATTATGCGAATTCACACATCTACACCATATTTAAATTATTATCTGGCTAAGTCAACTAACTACCTGTAGTGAACGGAAATAATCTAGGTAGGTATAAAAAAATATCCAAAATGATAAAAAAGTAGGTACCTACATACAAAAATACTAAAGAAAGTCAATTACAATTACACGTTAAATTTATTCAAATAAATTAAGATTAGAATGATTTTAAAATATTTTTATGTCCTAATAGAGTCCGGTAGAAACCTACCTCGTCGTAGGTCGTAGGTGCAAAAAAAGCAAATCAATATATACATACCTAGTATAAAACAAAGTCTGCGCCTGCCTACCCCGCTTTGGGGTTAACTCTTTCCCGGACAGTGAACGCCTATAGGTGTCATAACAATAAAACATCTATTGTGTTTATTTTACTGTCCGTTAATGTGTTAAAAAGCGTGAAGTGTATTTTATAAAAAAAAAGTCACCTGTCTCTATTTATGCTTAGATCATTCAAACTACTAATGCAGTTTTATTTAGGTTCTTGCGGAAGGTTTATATGTATAATACATGCATATAATAGCAAAGAAACACTGTTAATAACGTATATTGGAAAACAACGTTTGCCGGGTCAGTTAGTTAAATATTAAAACGATAAGCAATACATATAAATGTTTCAGTATTAATTATTCTCACAAATTGTGTGACGTGGTCAATCTTTTAATAGTAATAAAAAGTTATAGATTATGCCAACCTATAGGTACTTTTATCAGTTAGGAAACAAATAACCAATCAACAGCATCATTAAAAACCTTTAAATAATAAAAATGCAATTATTATTATTATGAAGGAAATTACCGGTGTCACTAGCCTAGATTAAAACGTTGTAAAAGCTTGGTAGGTACATTATTATATTTATAAATTGTACATTATCAAGTCTCATAGAGAAATATTACAAAATATGAGTATTGTAATGCGCGCGTCGGGTGCTAAACTCCTCACACTAAAAAGTATTTGTATGACATATTTTCGTAATAAAAAAAAAATATATTACAGAGACCTATCTTCTCTACAGTAAGCGTGATAGGTTTATTAAAATTTAGGTACGTGACTAGTTAAAATTTAGATACCTACCCTAGGTTAGGTTAACAATTTGCTGCGTAGAATCATTTGGTTCTAGCTCTAGCTAATGTTAAATTAATTTAACACTTACAGCGGGTTTTTATACTTTTTACGTTACGGATGTTATTTGCATACATATTTGATACAGCGAAATTTAAGATCTGTCAAAATTGTATAAAAGTAACAACCCGTTAGATATCAGTAAAGTAGATACGTATTGAAACTACTAATTAGTTTTGTGTTTATTTAGTACCTACGTAAAATATAGATACAAATCGGCCCCAGACGGCCAGGTAAAAAAAAATATTCTGGAGCTCGAAATGAAATGAACCTACCTTTACTGCTTCCACCATCCTCATTGGAGTCCTCGCTGGGCGGCCCGTGCGGCGCTCGCGCCGGCATCGGGTGCTGCAGCCGGGGCCGCGTGAGGAAGGGCGGCGGCACCCCGAAGAACGGCAGGAACGGCGGCCAAGCGGGACGCGGTGCCAGCTGGGCGGCCGCCGCGGCGTACAGCTGCAGCGGCGCCGGCAGCCCGCCCTCCATCACCATCCCCTCGCCGCCGCTCGACCCGCCCGCCGATATCTTGACTATCGACAATACACAACACTAGCTACCAAAGTGCATAACATCTCTATTTGCATCCCAAAAGTCCGGACACTGTCACTCAAAAACTTTTTTGTTTTGTTTTTTCTTTCACAGCGCGCGGAGAGCGTCGGTCGGTGAGCAGTGTGGTCGCGAGGCGCTCCGAGCCCGGCACTGAGATGGCGCGCCGGCCGGGGGCGGAGCCGCCCTACTCCCGCTCCGCCGCCGCCGCCGCCGCCGCCGCCGCCCCGCCAGCGCCACGCCGAGCCCGCCCATACCATATTATAGCTCCACACCGACACACTACATGTTAACGCTGCTAAACGACTCTCTACCATATGTTACGTTGTTAGAGTTGAATGTTGAGTTATGAGTACTTAAATCACCGCTTGGAATACATTGAATACCTCACAAAGTACGAGACTTGCGGCATTGTAGTAAAATGATCTTTATCGTCTAGTAATAGAGACGATAATGTTGTTTTAGTAGTGTGAACGATGGATTTAGGACTGTGTCGTTTGTTTCTGGGCTCGCAGGCCGTTGTTGCAGGCTGTCATAATCTTTTTAGACTCGTCGTCGATAATAGAGATGTAAGAAAAGATATCGATAAAAGTTTTTACTGATGTTCTACATGCGACTGACACGAATCGGCTTAATGGATGTATATTATTTGATTGCTCAATACCAAAGTTATCATATAATTTACTTCTTTCATGGCAGCTGTATACCTGTCTTCAATAGGTAAGTTTTTTTTTATCTCGGAGCCCATTTGATCGGTAATAAGTTTTCTTATCGTGATTGTTTATAACGACCCTTTTACCTTTCACGTGTTAGATTGTGTCCTTCCCTATAGGGTAAGTAAGTACTTACTTACTTAGTAAGTAAGTAAGTAGGTAGATACCACAGTATTTTGTTGCATTTTTCTCTTATACAAATCGCATACCAATAATAATCTTACTAATGACTACAAAATAATCAATCATATGAAATTAACACGCTCCATATTATGTTCTCTGACAGTGATGAATCATAAGCGGCCAGAAAGCAATCAATTTCACATGTAATTCCTTATATTCCATTAAACAAAAAAGTAATAACGTAATTGACATAAATAATAATAAATATGTCAAGACAGAGCGTAACGAGCGCTCGGAGGCGAGTTGACAGCTCTATCAGTGATCTGGTACTGAGAGCGGCGGGCGGGGCGGGCGGGGGCGGGGCGGGTGGGGGGCGGCGCGGGGCAGGGGTCACGCCGCCTCCTGATTGGCCGCTGGGCCCCTTTACTCGCGCGCGGGTGGGGCGCCCAAGGGGTGGCGGGAAAGCTTAGTGTTGCATGAATTTAATTAGAGTGAGCGGCACCTCGGACGCATTAGAAGCCGCGATGGGTGAAGCAATAAAAGATATAAAGGAATGAGTATAAATAAAGAGTTAAATAGAGAACGCGGCGCGCCAGAGCGGGACAGGTAGCAGGGATAGTCGGACCTCTCTGTCGGGCGGGATGAGCCGGCTCCTAATTGTTTGACGATCTTATTAGTATCAGTTAGGTGTCGTTCTCTCTTTTTCTCTCACGTATTAAATTAGTTTTTAATTAGAGCTCTCGTAATGAGAGTTTGCGAATTCGCTTCGGGCGAGTTTCGGTTTTATCCTTCTAGATCTTATAGGTACTGACGTGGATTTACTCGTAGTCGGTATGTAAGTAGGCAATTAATTTCTAGAATAATGCTTAATTGTTATAGTACGATTTGCCAGTGTTGTCATGTTTTGACAATGAAAATTATGAATTAAATAAAGTATTAGTAATAAATTATTATTAACTGTTCGGTGGCAATACGCAACCAATAAAAATTATTTACATCCGGTTTAAAAAAATGCAACAGTAAGTTCTTCAGTTAAGTGGCAACAGAATTGTTCCATACCTACAGTTTTAACCCAGTATGTATTAGATATCTATATACATACAATTAATTACGTTCGTCTCGCTATATGTCCGTTAGTCTCGCTAAAACTCGAGAACGGTTGGACCGAATTGGCTTATTTTGATCTTGAATTACACTTCCCCGCCAAAGAGAGTTTTAGCGAGAAGGAAGGTTTAAAATGTTTCTTCCAATACAAGATGTGTCAGTCAGCTTTTTCTTTTATATATTTAGACTAGTGGACGCCCCGCTATTTCATTCGAGTAGTTTAGTAATACCTGCATCCTAAATATTAAGCGATTTAAAAAAAAATCTCTACGTACAAACTTTCTTGGCCTTCCACGAATAATTCAAGACCAAAATTAGAGTACAAAGACGACTTCCTATGGAAAAACAAAAGTTTGCGAAGACAACTAGTCCAAGTACCTATATAAATCATGTTTATTACACGTTATAATGATGCATATGCGATAAAAATATCTAGTTAAAAGCCAGTGGATCAACAAGGTTTATACATTTGCCGGGACTGCATTTTTTCAATGTATTTCTTTCTTAATTATCATCGTTCATATTCGTCTACTGCTGGACATAGGCCTCCAATTGCACGCCACTGTGACTTGTTTTCGGCTTGGTTCTCGAGCAAGTTTTCAAGATTTTTTTTCCTGAAATTTTTTTATTTTTTTATTTTTATTACATTTGTGTAAATGTGAGTAATCGACTACATCGGTCATATTTGTGGTCCACTTCAAATGGTCCGATTTAATTTAATCGCTGTACTTTTAACATGAATCCATGATAATAATAATGATTTAATACAAACATAATACATAATATCGTCCTGTAGGTCATTACAAACTAAATTTTTTTTCTCAATTGTTTTTCTTATACACACATCAAAAGTGTCTAGGGATCAAGTACATTTTAGAAGATTGGAATCAAGAATATACCAATTTTACAAAAACTGAATTCATTCATAATTTATTCAAAATGTGGTGATAAGTCATTGATACAGGCTTGGGGAATTAGGTAGGAGACCAATACAGAAGATTCGATTTGATTTAAATAAATTAGAACTAAAAATGTTCTTGATCCCTAGACACTTTTGATGTGTGTATTTAGATACTATACTTACATAGGTATGTACCTACTTTTCTTTTTCCTCGCTGCAGCGCACCCGCCATATATCTTTATTCAGTATAAATACTACCACATCTCCTCGAGACAGGCAGCCATCTCTTTCCAACAGTAATGGATCGGTGTGCCTCTCGCTCACATTAGGCGGTCTACACACGTAACCGCCGTTATTCTCAATTAGGCGGCTTACAGACGACGGAGACGTAGCGCTGTAAGCACCACCGATTGTTGTATATGCGGCCTTATGTGTGCTTTTTTTGCAGCTTCTCCCTATGTTATTGGTGAGAAGTAAACTTTTTTTTTGTAGTTTTCGTAAGTCAGCAGCGTCGTTACAATACATCTATACTAATAGGTGTAAAGCTGAACAGTTTGTTTCAACGCGCTAATCTCAGGAACTACTGGTCCGAATTGAAAAAATATTTTTGTGTTCAATAGATAATTTATTGAGGAAGGCTTTAGGCTATATAATATGGAATGTAACAACGGGAAAACTTATTCACTCTTGAGAGGTTCGTTGCTTGCGCTGCGTAAACGGTTCAACGATTCAAAAATATACTGTATGAAAGATATTCTCTGAAGGATTCTAAAAAATGTCCGCGATGTATATGCTATATTATTAAGATTAACTCATTAGAAGATTCGTTTTAATAATGCATTATTTGTTATCTATATGAATCAAAATTTCCATGTCACAACTGTAGTTACCGTCCTTCCTCCGAAACGGCTTTACCGGCTGTAGGTCTGCAGAATCGGCTACTAATCTATTTTTTATGCATCCTACAAGTTGTATTTCCTCCATACACGGACGTAACAAAAGGCCGTTATTATGGTTAAAACAAAAAATTGCCGGTTACAGCTAGTATAATATTTTAAACAGAAAAGAATTGTACCTATATTCTATCTAGTTAGTTACCGTACTCCTCCGAAACGACTTTACCGATTTTTATCAAATTTTATATGCGTATTCAGTAGGTCTGAGAATCGGCTACTATCTATTTTTTATGCGTCTACCAGTTACATTTCTCCCAATACATGGGGTACAAAGGCAACTTATTATGGCAAAACAAATGTTTGCCGGGACAGCTAGTATTATATAAAGATCAATGCTACTTTTCGTTGT
>SJJU01007468.1:0-24517 GCA_012932125.1 Conopomorpha cramerella
CTATTGATTTCACGGTTTTTATATTCTCTGACAGATATGTGGGTAGTTTTAGACGACAACCTCCTACTTACTCCGCAATAGAATTACTTGTAGATAATTATGCACTTATCTACCTATAAGTAAATATTCTCTGACAGATATGTGGGTAGTTTTAGACGACAACCTCCTACTTACTCCGCAATAGAATTACTTGTAGATAATTATGCACTTATCTACCTATAAGTAAAATTAAAACTTTCCCTTATAAACCGCAGACCGACAACGACACGGCAATCTTATAAATCAAACCAATATGTCTGAAACCGCTCATTACTACGAGCAATATCACCTCCTATCAATAGTGCAATTGCCTACTTGCCATGTACCCGGTTACCATCAGCGAGTTGGTAGGAACGCATATCGCTGTCTCTGTCATCTCGCACCGCTGAGAGCGAGAGAGTTAGATTCCCAACGGAGACTTCGCTAGAGTACCTATTACAGAAATGCGCGAACGCAACGTTTTGCGAAAACCTACCAATTACTACCGTGACTTGAGAGTTTACTTTTTAATCGATTAAGATAATCGATTGATTGGATTATAGTAAGAAAACTATCGCCCGCATTACAAGCTATAGGGAAAGTTCCTATTTTAAAACCTACAATTTTAGTAATAGCTAATAGGTTGTACATTCAAAAATTTTAAATCCTGATTTCCTTATCATGGTATATATCATCAAAGTCGATTCATAAACGACGAATTTGTCTGCGGACAAATATAAAAAAGCATATTTATATATTATACGGTCGAATTAAAAAACCTCCTTTTTTGAAATCGCTTAAATTACGAATTGTAAAGTGTACGTAATAAACTCTCTTTTTTGTGTATTGTCCTTATAGTAGTTTTGTCATGGGTTTACGGTTATGTTATGGCAATGCGTTTATTCTATAGAAAACTATAATCTGTCATACATTATTTTTGTGACATATTGTATTAGGCAATGTAGAAAAAAAATATTCCTATTCATCAACGATTTCGTTTCTCCGTAGTCGAGTGAAAATGAAATGTTGAAAATTGACACTCCAAACAAAACTACAGAAAAAAAGAAAGAAAGGCATTCTATTTATTATTTTCCTTAATATTGAAGATTTGTCAACCGCAACGTGTCCCACATTTCATGACAACTCCTAAATTGTTGCTTTTGATGTTATATTCTTAAAAATGGCCGCCGTTGCTTTTTTAGCTTTGTGACAAAACTTGCCTAACCTCACCGCTACCGATGTTTTCTATAGTTATTTTTTCTTTTACTGTCTTTTTGTGGCGTTGGTCGTTTAGGGCTGTCACAAATGGGGAATCTTCTTTGACAGTTTTTCTGACAGATTTTCGGGCGGAGAACTGTCATTACTGTCATTTGTCATTATTGGCATTGTTTGGAAAGACAGTAAATCTGTAAAAACGTCAAAGAAAGTTCCCAATTGCATCGAGAGGATGGCGAATGTCTTTTTGACAATGTGTATTATAATTTAAAATTTTAAGTTTGTCTAAAAGATACAATCATCTAAGTCATTAGTAGTAGGTACAATATGCCCACACGTTTTCCTTCATCATAAAAATAACTTTCCGAGTGGAAATCCGACAGTGGTAACCCTAGCAAGGTGCGGAAGTGACGTCACGGAGTGCTCCCGCGCCCGTCCGCTTATAACCCTGCTAATGAAAGCGGAACATCACCCACGGTCGTTTTCGCCATAGCCGGCCATAACGTGGAATATAGTTTTAATTTAGAAACCGTTGGTTTGAAACAATGCAGTGACCATCCGAAGGACCAAAGAAAAGCGGGACCTATTCCTGTTTGGAGTTTGTAAAATAACGCTCTGCTTCTTATCTAAAAGGATCTTATCAGAGACAAACACACAAATACTTTAGCTTTGTTTTTTGCAAATAAAAATAGTATAATAGTAATTTTAATGACCGACACATTCTAAGGATAAGCGTAAAATAACCAAATAAAATTTTATAATAATTACAGTTACACCCTTTTTAACCAATTGAAAAAAAGGAGGATGTTTTCAATTCGTCCGTTTTTTGTTTTGATTAATGTTACCTCAAAACCGTTGACTGGTTAGTGAACCGATTTCTATGCTTCTTTTATATATAAGGTGCGTTGGTGCGTTTAGGTGTTCCGACAATGATAAATCCACAAATCTATCAAAATGCACTAGCTGAAGTCGGTTCTATTTTCTTTAAAGTTATTCATCGAAAAAAGTCGTAAGTGACGCCTTTCTTACTACTACTTATACTCTAATTTGGGCATATGGAGAGAATAGATGAAAGTTGATTGATGAAAGAGATTTATATGGGTGATGTAATGTGGGCCGGCTGAGTACTTAGATGTCGCCCCAGAAGGACATATACAGACCAGATTGGTAATGTCCTGGCCGAAGGTGGCGTGAAAAGTACTCGAAACCGGAGGTCATGTATGAAAAGGTGTATGAATGTAGATGAAGCGAAAGGGTTATGTCAGGATCGTGACAAATGGAGATCTGTAGTCTCTGCCTACCCCTCTGGGAGACAGGCGTGAAGTGTATGTATTTATTATACTCTAATACAAGTTATTACTATCCATGCATCAATAAATTCAAAATATTTGCCACAGCTTTGATCTTACCCTAACAATGACGTCACATCATGCGGACTCGCTAATTGGCAAATCAAATAAAATTCAATTTGTGCATAACTTATATCGATATATGTACATGGTTCAATGTCAGTACATTTTGACAAATTTATCATTTAAGTCGCGTTTGAAAATGGTCGTCTGCAGGAGGGTTGTTATTTTGGTGCAAGAAGATAGAAAATTTTCAGCTAGAAACACCTGTAAGTACAGTTACGACATAATTATAATAATCAACTACATATGCAGATACGACATTATTGCTTGTAATATCTACTAATATTATAAAAAGGATGTAGCTTTCCGAACTGATAGATCTTTTGACGTTTTACAAGTGTGATTTCAATGATCTTAAAATTAAAAAGATAATTGGTGATGTCCTGGTCGAAGGTGGCGTGAAAAGTACTCGAAACCAGAGGTCATGTAGGAAAAGATGTATAAATGTAGATGAAGCGAAAAGGGTATGTCAGGACCGTGACAAATGGAGATCTGTAGTCTCTGCCTACCCCTCTGGGAGACAGGCGTGAAGTGTATGTATGTATGTATGTAAAATCAATAAGTAATAATCAAATCATTTTTTGAGCTCGTGAACACGGCACATGTAACTGTGTCGAAACGTCGAGCAAACAACGAAGGTATGCTGGATGCTTATCTTAGGTTAATTTTCACGCAGTAATATCCGTTTTAAACTTTTAATAACGATGAAATCGCTTACGAAATCTAATATATAAAATTCTCGTGTCACAGTTTTCGTTGCCATACTCCTCCGAAACGGCTTTACCGATTTTCACCAAATTTTATATGCGTATTCAGTAGGTCTGAGAATGGGCTACTATCTATTTTTCATGCATTTACCAGTTGTATTTCTCCCAATACACGGGGTACAAAGGCAACTTATTATGGCAAAACAAATGTTTGCCGGGACAGCTAGTAATACTATATTATTCTAATTATTTACTCCAAGCAAAGACTTGTTTCTCGGTGTATGTTTTGTTACGAATAAATTGAAAAACTACTGAACAGGTTTAAATAATTCTTTCGCCGTTCGAATGCTCATATTTCAGATATGTTACTCTTATCTCAGAGTAACATAGACTATTTTCTTCCCACAGGAACGGAACAAAACAGCTGAGTAACTAGTGTTCGAGGTTTCTAGAAACTAGTTGTGTTATTCACAATATTTTTATCGCAATCTTGGTGTTGAAATAAACATTGAATATTTATTTAAAACATGTTCTATTTCCTTTGTGTTCGATAAAACCTACGTACTTAGATGTATATAGGTTTGTATTCGTGAACAATGCAGTACAAAGATCAAAGTTCAATATGTCTATTCAATTTACGTGAAGACATCAAGGAACAGATCACAGTGGCTTGCAATTGGAGAGGCCTATGTCCAGCAGTGGACAAGTATGGGCTGATGGTGATGATGATGGTCAAGGAAGGCCTTTACATACGATTTCACTGTGCATTCGCTATCATCATCAGCCAAATGGCCTTCTGGACGAGAGCCTACTCCAATGATTTCCATGATCATTTGGGGGGAAATGCCAATAATCACCAAGCTTGACAGGCGGGTTGGCGATCGCAGTGGTGTTGTGGTTTAACACAGAGAAAGCTGTTACCCGACTGTTGGAGAGTTCCCTCAGTCGCTTTTTACCACCCCCACGACGGGAAAATTCTCAGGAATAATCCCACCACCACCCAAGCCCTACCTGCCTCTCGGCGTACGGGCCATTCTCTGGAGGCGTGCGCGTCTACTTGATTTTGCCTCTTTTCAACGCACACGTTTTCTTGACTCCATACAAATTATCTTTGTCCATCCCTGTTTTGTTGCCAACTCTCCCCACGACGGGAAATGTTGGGTGACACATATTGTATTCTATTTGCCGTGACCACACTCTGGACTCAATTGTTACTTCGTTAGACCTAACTAAGCCTTCAGCCAATAAACAGCTGACTACACTGCGGGGTGTGCTTCTAGGTACCTAAGTATGTACTGAATATTCACAAGTCACAAGTACTAATAAGCAATACGTTTTAACAAAATCATAAATTCTGAAACCGATACAAAAGAGTGCAGATCTGATCTTTATTATAGAAGTAAACACATATATCATCAGCTCACAGTAAATTACTAATTGTTAAGTATAATTTGACAACGTCTGTGCATACAATATAACTATTATTGCTTCGGAAACACAAACAATTGCGTTCATTCGTGTCACCTTGAAAACACGCCAGATACGTATGTACATAATGTACTCGCATGTTCGTTTGGTTGTTATGTAATTTCAACTCAATGCATAATGTTCCAACTATCCTACTATAATAATATTGATATTATGACTGCGAAAGTAGGGATAGATGTTTGGATCTTTGTTACTCTTTCACAAAAAACAATTTAACGGATTTCAATCAAATTGTGTGATAATAATAGGTTATACAGAGAGCGAAGGGGGTGACTCCGCCGCGATACATCTAGTAAATTATAAAAACGATGTAGTATACTAAATAAAGAAATAAAACAATAACTTTTGGCTTTCTCATGGACCCCATTGTCGGAACTGAACCAAATTTCATTAACCAATCGGTTCACCCAGTCAAAAGTAGTCGCACTAAATTCTATCACATTACATACGTAATTGCTTTTTAAATCTTGCTCTGCGTCCACAAATATTTTTCGACCGTACTCGAGTAAGATCTTAAGGACTGAACCTTAATAGAGTAACTGGCGAGAGTCTAAAAAAGAAAGAAAACACTCTCACGCTCGTATTTTCTATAGAAAAGCTTGTTCATTACGAGTTCTCAAACGAGACGGCAATAATTTACTGAATTACCTGCGTCACGTGATTATTATGGAATGCAGTTCACTGGCACCCATTGATTGCTATGCTTGACATGTCGTCACATTCTCTAACTATTCATTAAAATGAACCCTACGATTATAAGCACGAAGTTCTATATTCGCTTGTGTATGTATAACAATAACTCAGGATAATCTGTTTAGGTGAACTTTATTATGCGTTGTGAGGTATGCATGGTTTAGAATAGAAATAAATAGCGGGGATTCTTTTACTGTTAAAGGGTTTTGGTGTTGTTTTGGTTTCGATATAAAGACGTCGTCGTTACACGTATTTCGTGTTATTCTTTCGGTCGTATTTTACAATAATTATCTGTAAGTGTCAGGCATAGTTTTGTCTCTTTTAGACAAACGAGATTAGAGCGATACTAAGGTAGGCAGTGTCTTCTTGCCTTTATGGTGTGCACGCCACTGATATTCGAAAGGGATCACAAAATTAGCCCTTCTCAGTTCTCCGACTCAATTTATTCTTTTAATAACAACCTTTGCGTTAAATAATATGTCCCATTGTTTTATTATACAGTTTTTTTTTAAATTCCTGTTCAGGTTTTATCAGTCGTCGATCAGTATCCATGTAAATATATATTTAAAACAGTTCAACGACCTCTTATGAGGAAAGGTATGATCGAATAGTTGTGATTCCTAAGTAGGTATCTACCTAGTTACGTTCTGAATAAATTATTTTCTTATATTATTATTAGCCTTCTAAAATACTTACATAAGAAATGCAGGGCACCTTTTTTGGTAACTTTATGCAAAATAATAAAAACAATTGTCAAAAAAAAAATAGCAGACAAAAGTAATAAATTAAAAAATTACAGGGCTATTATGACATCTCTTTGAGTTAAATATGTAAATAAATGCCTTATTTATTGCATAATATGAGAAACAACAGTGTCTTGTGGTGACGGCGAATGTAGCTGATGATGATGAGAAACATAATGTAATAATGTAAGTAGTAAACTGACTCGATTTCATTGCTCCCGAGTGTATGTTTTGAAATAAATTGTACATACACCATAAACCATATTTAACTAATTTACACAACATAGTACATAATATTCCTGATGTACTTTTATAGTGCACCATCTTACGTAATTAGGTACATACATACACACATCCCATTGGTACATCCTACAGTACAATGGATACAATGGTACGGTTGCCTCGTGATCTCATTTCATGTACACGAGAGTATATTATGCATAGAGTACACCATTGTCTTCACGGAGTATTCATCCGTATCTGAAACTAAATAATAGACTAACATTCGAATAACCTAAATTCGTTTATAAGGGTGAGTTTTGTGTGTCTCGATTATTATTTTAAAGAAAAAACGAACCGACTTTAACCAATATACACAAACCCTCGTATTGATAAAGTTAGAACAGCTCTAGTGCATGTCTAGTGAAGGTGTCATAACCTGGTTTAAATGTACGCCAAATACAGACAAACCAGTCTAAGGGCCTTACTAATAATGGCGGAATTGCTATTTCAATGATACACAAAGCTCAACTTAACTTGTCAGTTGTACGTCAAACACGGAATAACCAGTTCAAGTAGACCTGTAATAACCGCTGTATAAGTGACAACGCGTTTATTGCTAAGGGGATAATTAAACAATAAGGTTAATTTTTGCTTGTTACAATTTAACAACTATGATGTTTAATACAGGAAACTGACAGACCCTTCCTTGGCCGAACGTACCTATTGAAAAAAAACACGTTTTAATCCAAACTCGGGGTAGGCAGAGGCACTTGCTAAACTTAGCCTATTGCAAAATATTCAATTAAAACCGAGTCACCGACCGATGACGGATTCATAACAATCAATTTCACACACCACAGTTAAAATTAAGTTAAAATTTACTTAACTAAGGTAAACTTTAATTGGTTTTTACACAATATACTTAATTATAAAAAACTAATTTATTTACGAAAATGCAATTTTATGTCACAGACGAACTTTTACAAACAGCTTTTTGTACTTACAATTTGCCGTTTCGAAAGGTTATCATTTTAAAACAGCATTTCTTAATGTATTTTTATTTTTCGCAACGATATTTCGGCTACTTGACACCTCGTGTTGTCTGTCTGTACCTCTTGACCTTTGATGATTACGCATGTAGGTACCTAGCCCAGTTACTTAATAATATTCCGTAGAATGAGATAATATCTCTGTACTCTTTTTAATTTTCCCTTTTGCTGAGTCATCGTAGGGCATAGGCCTCGACGATCGGCCCTTTTCTTTATTGTCTACAATAATATGCTTTTATCACAAATGTTATTATTATTTATAGGTAGTACTCGTAACTTCCATAACAATTTCAATTTGTTATAACTTACGTAATACTCAATAAAGTACTTACGTGCACTACAAAATCGCAGGTAACTGGCCAAATAAGCCTACTTAGGAATCGTAAAATTACTCGAAATAGCATGCAATCGTTGGGATACTGTAGTAAAGTAGCGGGCATCAAACAGCTGTTGTATCATGGGTACAATAACAGAGCAATAATAAAGTCTTAATAGAATGTGGCGCATGGCTGTAGGCCGATGCGCGGGCGCAACGCAAGCACGCCCAACGCAAAAGGTAGCCAGTACAAAAATACATTTGCCGGCGGACGGTCGCGCGCGCTCACCGAATATTTCGCGGCATTTTCCGATCGCGTTTGACGTTTCAAACTTTTTTTCCATCAACTTTTTTTAAATCTTTGCGGCCAGTGTCGGAGCGTTTGTAAAAAAATAAAACAGTGTGGTGTTGTAAATTGTTAGTGCGGCTCCTATTATCGTTATCATGAGAGAAATCTGATGCGCTCCAGTGCTTAAACACTTTCGCCCGTGTTTGTGTAGGTAGACCTCGTTGCAACTGCAACTGTGCTCTAATTTCAAAACAATTAAGTCTTATTGACTACCGGAACTCGGAAGACCTAACCTGTATTGTAAAGTTTGTTGTGTTCACGTCTTCTTTGGCTGAACACGAAATATAACTCTTGCCAATATTTACGTTTACCAACTGTGTTTCAAGGAAATTTACATCACAATCTTATTACGCTCATTAACATCGCATTAATGCAGCACGGTACTTGTTGCTGCATGTAAAACTTAATCTCAGTTATGTTTACATACGTTTTCTTCTATCTCTATATCACACGTTAATGTTTCTTTAAGACTTTCACATATTTGCATATCATTACCTCACTAGCATTCGATTATTGTGTAAGAAACTGTGGTATTTGTGACGTGTTCGTGCTGTCGTAGTGTTTCCGACGTTTTTAATAGTTTATTTTTCTTTTCTTTGCGTAATTATAATTTCAACTTTTTTCACTGCATTTGTTGACGTGTCTCAGACCAAAAAAAAAAAAAACGATAGTGTTTTGTAAACAATTGTGTTAAAGTTAAACAGGTCGATTGAATTGCAAGACAATGCAACGCGTTGCAAAATCATTGTCATACATTTTCTCATGTATTTTCCTCGGCTTATTGCATCGTTGTTCCTTACCTGTTCAAGCCAAAACGGGCTTGTCCGATCTTTTAGGTCATTGTATGTATGTATGACATCAGATACCATTTCGGTCTTGCCTTGCCTTAAATGTTTTAAACCGGCAAGCAACTGCGGATTTATTGGAGTCTTTTGTATCCAATTTTACCGGCCTGATTTTATCGTCGCTTATTCACTGTTTCCCATTGTTTGTGTTTACTGACAGCTGCTTTTTATTTGGTTGTTGTTCTTCCTAAAGTGTCTAATACAGTTATAAAGTAGTCCAGCATTCTCTTTTGCTTCTTTTCTAATAGGCTTACGTATTGGCCTACGTTATTATCAACTTCGTCATTTCTAAACCCCAGAAAACAAGACGTATCATGTCCTGGGGGATGTTCTTTAGCTTCACTATCTAATTTCTCATATTTGTATATCACAAAAAGGGCACAATAAGAAACATGCCGATTTTGTAATTTAAGTTTTGTATCTTTAATGTTAAGGTTCAATTTCATAAAATGACACATTTTGTTTTGTGTCTCTTTTGATCTAACTGTGCGATATATTTTAAACTTCGTCTACTAACTAACTAATGCTGACAGAATATAAAATATATATACATAGTAAAAGTACGATTCATATAACCGTGTATATTATTATGAAAATGTGAATATAATTAGGTATCAGCGGTTTTTTGCTGAATTAGTTAGAAAGTATGATTTTTCTCAAGTAATCACGTAAGATCCGTACCTAGATTGTATAGAATCTAGCTAGATCATCATCTTACATAATGCCCGCAATTGTTCATGCCCCATTGTTCTTAGTTACCTAATTGGCGCTATTTTGATGATGCATTATTTTTGCTTTAAAATGATGATTAGATAACTAATGACAGTCCTACACGTTGTTTGGTTGTAATACACCGCTGATAATTTTGCTATATTGTTATTGTTAGAATTAAATGGGTCATTTGTATTTTCTTAACTCTATTACCTATAATCAATTGTCAATTTGGATTTAGGACTTCTATCTAATCTTGACTGTTTAATAAAGTCAATGGAAAATTCCACAGTGTACAATTTATCGTTTGTTACATACATACATTTCACGCCTGTCTCCCGGTGGGGGTAAGCAGAGACTACAGATCTCCATTTGTCACGTTCATTTGTTATTTTTGAAATAACAATTTTATTCCACCGTAAATCACAGAAACAATTTTATTCCTAAAGAGTTTTCCCTATGTTACTATCCACTTAAACTTTATTTATGTCTTATAAATTAAAAACACGGAAGACGAAATATTTATCGTCCTCATTTTAGTTCCTCAAACCATTTGTATCAATCGTATGTTGGCTTGTTAACGCTCTTGTTCTAATTTCTTATTTCCAGTTTCTTTTTCATTGAAATATGAGTCCATGTTTATCATTACCGTCATCAGCCACATCGACAACCACTTCTGGATGCGGGCCTCACCCAATGATTTCCATGATCAATTGGGAGGATATGCTAATAATCGCCACGCTTGGCAGGCGGGTTGGCGATCGCTGTGGTGTTGTAGTTAAACTCACAGGGAGCGCGTTCTCTGGACAATTCCCTCGGTCGTCCCTTAACTGAGCTGGAAAAGAATACATGTGTCACCAATGTATTATTTTCGCCGTCACCACACGGTTTCGGCGCGACTTTATCATTACCCTTTTATACTAAACACTATTCGACAAATTTTCGTGTAAATTCAAGACCTATCGTGTCGGTCCGAGTTATTTTATCAATATATTCTTTACAAATGCTGTCATTATCAGTGTCTATTGTTAATCGTGCCATGCCTATGTTTGGATAAAACATCGTATCAGTTTGTAGATAATAGGTATATTAGCAAATATCTGTTAATCGGTCTGTTTGTTGTTCATACCTATATTAACACTAATTCTGTCTTAGATAAAATTTACAATACAGATACAATACATTTTGGTATTGTAAAGCTGTGTTTGTTTAGTTCTTAAATAAATAAACTCTGGTCCATGATAGGTACCTATTGGAATAATAGAATCTTCGGATACAGTTACGATAATATATCGTAGGCCACCTTCCAATATGATAATTGAGGCTTAGATGGGCGAATGGTATTAGTAATGAATAGCTAACTCATCGATCAATAATTTCTTAAAGAATTTGAATATTTAAATGTTTAATCTTCTGTCTTGTATTGGAATAAATATGAACTAGTCCTAGAGCTGCATAATTAAGCCAATCCTTAATTAAGCAAACATTAATTCCCTGCACATTTGATGTAATTAATTACCTATTATCATATTTTTTAACAGTATTAGTAGTGTCACAAATAATAACGATTTGATAGCTCCGATTCCGACAAGCCACACCCCACACCACAAGCCCACCTAAACTCTACTTGAATCACGGTGTACGATTCTCTGGAGATGTGCGCTTCTCCTTGTTTTTGCCTCATTTCAACGCCCACTTTTTCTTGACTCCATACAAATTATCTTACGCCATCACTGTTGTGTTGTCAACTCCTCCTCTTCTGGAGCTTCGGTCAGGTAGATACCTAAATGTATTGTCATTACTTCCATACTGTCAGCCGACTGACGGCCACTGCTTGGCATAGTCCTCTCCAAAGGAACACCACTAAGACCGGTCTTGTGTCTTCCTCTGCCAAAATAGGTCCAGCCGTTTGAACCAGATCGTCAGAACACCTTGTTGGTCATTAAATAATGAGAAAAGAATTCATGTATTGTTACTCGAGACGAAATAACTGTTGAATATCAATTAAAGTGTACCAACTCCGTAATAAATCAATAAAATTTTGGGCGTGAAATAAGTACAATTTTGCAAAGGTTGTGCCAGAAAGACGACCTCTGTTGGCCCTCCCACTGTTGCCTCTCTGACATCAATTCGTTCTTAAATTTCAATGGTGGCGTGAACGAATCTGCGTGGGTAGTTAATTTTGCCGAATAGTATAGTTACCTTGTGTTCTTTCATTGGGCTACTTTAAACGTTCAACTAAAAGGTTCTCTTCAGGTTTTCCGTTAGTTATGCCGTGATACGATGAACATGCAGCAACGTTAGAGTATTTTCATGGGAATATATGCTGAATTTGTCTGAGCTTCGGAATCATTTGAGGATTATTATTCTTCTCAAGTAGCCAATAATTGTGCCCTTTCCCCATTTCCTATAGGTTTAGTCGAGATAATTCTGACTTATCTATAAACTAGTGTTACGTGATCTGAACAAAGACAAAGATAGCAATTATATCAGATTTCTTCATAGAACAAAATGTGAACCTTGGTTAGATCATAAATATTCACCGTTTTGTAATTAATATGAAAGTACATTTTTAGATAGGTACATAACGTCGTCATGGACTGGATCAATCATCGTATTTATAGATATGTGATCAGTTTTCTGTGGCATTAGAAGATATTATATCTCGATGTTGAGTTATATAACCAGTATCAGATGATGAAATTATGTTTTATGGATTTTCAATAATAGTTATTAGAGAGACATTTACTGGATTGTTGATGTTTAGAAAAACTTTATTAGGTATTACTATATCTGCAAATCGTAAATCTAGAACACTGAAGTTTTAGTTTAGTTTAGCTTTGACTTTTAAAGCCGTAGATTAACTAAATCTCACGTTAATTCACGTTGTTGGACATAAAAGTAATATTCAATTTCCTGAAGGGAAACTAATCAAGCTTTTTGCAATAGCCAACTATTCCTCTGACTTATTTATGAATCTTCAGTTTTTCACTAGAAGATTCCTCCACTTTTTCAATAAACGAAATTCATCGTTTTTGAAATTGGCCATACAAAAAGAGAATGTCTCCCGAGATCCAGAAGTCACTCAACTCATGGTGAATGAAAAAAAAAAAGTGCACATGCATCAGCAGATTCTCTCATAGATATTCGTATCTTTACAGTCATCATCGATGTTAAGTTGTTTATCACCAATCGTGCCAATTAGAGTGAAGTGAACAGTTGAAACGCGATAGCTTCTGTGCAAGTTATGCGTTGAGAAGTTCTTTTTTTTTTTGAACCCAGTGAATTGGTGACTTTCAACATGAGTCTGTCTATTGCACCGACTGTTACTGCTAATCAAACTGATATTGACATTGGTAAGTTGTTTTCTACTTTATACTCGTATTAATCCCCGATATACAGAGTGGAAAAGGGACCATATTTCTATTGACGAGCCCAAAAACTTTTCTCAGACCATTGCCCGGGGTCCTTTTACACGCAGTATGCATCAACCAGGAGAAAAGAGTTTAGTTTCGTTTTTAAAAGCAAAAAAAGTTTAATTGCTTCACCTGAAGAAGAAAAATAATGTTATTGTTTAGAGGCCACGCATGAAAATAAGACAAATGTAATACTCAGGGAAACGATTTACCGCACCATGTATAATATAGTAAAATGACTGGTTCTTGTGTTTCCATGAAATATTCCAGGACATGATTATTATTGATATTCTAATGAGTTGCGAAAGGTTTCCAATCGACATTTTCCAAACTTCCTTACGCGAACATAAACATTGTTATTATAATCGTACTTGACTTCAACACCGACCTGTTCCACCTACACATCGTCACCCACGATCTCCACACCGTTTATTCCAATTTAATCTTTATCGTCAATGTCATAAGTATTAATTTTCTTATCGGCATCTTGTTCCCTCACTTTGTAAATAAGAAATCCACCTTCAATGTGCTAAGTGCTGGATTTGCATACACCTTGGTGAACCGCTACGTTCATTTTCATGTAGCTGTACAGATCATTATCTTTCCAGCCGAGCTGATTCCAACATTGCATTCTGCTAGTTGTGATTGAGAAGTAAAAACGTGTTGTTCTTTTTTAACATTATTGTTAGCGATGAAACTTGTTACCTTGTTGGATAAAATCATTTAGAAAACAAATGCTAAAATTTACCACATTCATTTCAACGGTGATGTCTTAAAATATGAGGAAGTAAAAGGTACTAAAAACCGCGCGAACGCGGAAATGATTGATGCGCGTGGTGAATAAGACAAGAGTGGTATTTTAAAAAACATAAAAGATCTGAAACCTCTACCAGAAACTCTGGGACAGACATATTTCAAAGCACAATATACAACATTCAAAAGATAGCTTTACTATCAGACAATCTCTATAGAGGAGGCAACAAAAAACAAAACCTTCAGTAGACATCCGGAAATGCTTGGCCACTGTGGCCGTAATGTCTAGAAATGGACTGCCATTGTCGGCATTCTGGATTCTAGGTCAGACGACTGCACCGTGCGGCCATTATCGATGGATCTTGTGTTGCAAGACGTCTACCGTTTTGTTCGATTGTGCAATTTTATTTTATTAATTTAATTATTATTACGCTTCTGTTACTAAAGACGTTATCTAGATTTGTTCTAATGATTTTATGCAATTAATTTATCTTTTGGATGTCGCTAATTACAGAAGCCGAACCATCCAAACAGAATTAGAATTGATTCGCCAAAGACAAGAAGGGATATTTTATGAAGGAAACTATTCAAATCATTTTAAATACCTGTACTTCAACATCGTGTTGCATCTTACATTTATATTTTTATCGCTTAATAAGTATTACAGATTGTGTACGCATACGCGACATAATGTTTTCACTATCAAATGTATATTATTTCGACGTTAGCAAAAAAAATGCTGGTCTTTAAAAAAAGGCAAAAAATTTTAGCAAAATTTATACGAAAAAAACCTAGTCAATTTTTTTCTTATGCAAGTAGCAATCGATTTCACAGCCCAAGACACGTTTTCTGGGTCGAACTCTCGTTTTTTAAAGATCGATACACTATTACCTACTTTTAAAAGCCTAGTTCGTTTAATTTGCCCGCAATTCTTCCGGTGAATTTATTCGCAAAACCGGAGTAACGACTTCGTTAAACTTATCCAATAAGTCGCTTCAGCATGTAACTGAAGTAATTAAGCATGAAATACTTGCGCTTGTGCAATTCCGCTTATGAGAAACTGTGATATTTGTAAAAGTGATTTAATATTGAACTTATGTGCCTGAAACATATCAGTTGATGATGATATTGAATTGAGATCTACTTTACATGAATCATTACACTATTAGCCGTGTGGCGAAAGAATACATGTGTGCACATACTACCCCAGCACAACTTTTCACGTCTTGGGATCTTAAGAGGGGACGGAGGGTACCACTGTTTTTTACTTTTGTTTTCAAAGCCATAAATGACGTTCATAAATCTTTGTGTTATGCTACTGTATATCTGTATGTTATAGCACTTATAACGATGAAATAAAGAAATTTTGACTTTTTTTTTACTATCGCCAACCCGCCTACCATGGGTGATTACTGGCAACTATTTTCATTACCCCACAAATGATTATGGAAATAAATGGTGGAGGCTGTCGTCCATGTGGCTGACGATGAAGCGTGTAACTAGTTTTTTTACTGTTACTGATGTATACCTAACAAATCAATGAATATTAGTACATCGGATGCTAGTGCAAGATAGTCACTAAGATTAATTATTTATGGTCTAGGCAGAGACAACTGCTGACAACTCTTCCCGTTTTGATTGATGACAGTGGAAAGATATGTCTAATTCCTCTTTCATTTGTACACTGTTCATTGCATATGGACCAGTTTCGATTACCATCTCACTTTTCAAGTTTAAAATCCTGTTTGCTTTCCTTGTGTTTTATGTACCTATACCTATATGTTGTATGTACGCGCTTAAGTATTGATAATTTAATGACAGCAATTAGTGAAAGAGCAAAGTTGCAGTTTCCTTAATGGTCGCGACTGCAATTTCTGAGCTTGGCATTGATGCAAGGTCTACCGCTTTCATGCACAACCTGACGTTTATTGTATAATGATTAATACCTACTTTTGCTGAATCGAGGCCGTGTTCGTTTATTGAGACGATAACCTTAGTGGCATAAGCGATAGTAATATTCAGACACTTATTGTTGACAAAATTTCATTTGCCTATCTTAAACATTTTACTATGCAAATGTGTTAAGTTTTAAACATTGTAGAATGCAAAATAACGAGTATAACATAGTTTTTGGTGTACAAAGTCTAGCCAGTCGTAAAATGACTAAATCATCCTCAATTTTACCTTGTAGCTGCCTTACTACTTATATTTGGTGTATGTCAGATGCCACGTCTTAACAATGCGTGAGTAGATACATTATCCATTCGTTTCCGTCTTCGACATCAAACGCTTTAAGTAAAAGTATATCACTGTCAACACGAGATCAATGTTCATCGTCACGACCCGTGACATTGATTCGTCGTGTTTTTGAAACATCTTAAAGTACTCTAGTGACGGGAACATCGATAACGTCGCAAATTTTTCTACCATCGATAAAATCTTTGCGAATAACCTGAAAGTGTTTATCGTCGTCTAATTTGTCATTCGGAGTTTGCGTTTGCGTAATATCTTGAGCTCGAACGAAATTCAATCGCATCATGACATCGGGGTCACCTTGTATTCGCTACGCTGCATTGAACGTCAGGATGACGCACGCGTATCTCGCCTTCCTGCTCATTATCTTAGAGTCGAGGATCGTCTGTCGCGTTGAGAAGGATACGTGCATCAGTATCGCTAGTTTGTACATTAAGGTGTGAACATACTGCTGGTGTGTACAATACTTAATTGTCCTTGCGTTCACAAATGTTGAGTCAGGGAATATTGAAAATGTTTTCAGTTCGTTTTTTATAATTTTTGTTTGTATACTCTGCGATTGTTATTATAGACTCTGAGACCATTTGTATGATTAGATACCTCTAAAGGTTCTCTGAAGTCAGATACATTCGTGAACTTTCTCCTTTCCTACTGGTAAATTGACTTCTTATAAAATTGGACAATGACTTCATTCTCACAATAGAAAGATGCTTTTAAAATCGTCGCTATAAACTTAACTAGGTGGCCTCAATTCTCAACAACAAAGAAATGTTTAAACTCGAGAGTTCATATTTACCGGTCTTTGATCGATATTTTGAGTGTACGTACTATATTTTGTAATGATTTCAAAAGGGCTCTCTTGAACCTTCTCTCATGCATAATCTATTGTTATATAACAAAAGAGATCTGATGATTCCACTCTCGTCTCGTCAAGTTCAGGAAATTTAACATGCATACACAATTTTTGCTTTCATAATGTTATAAGTTTAAAGAGATTTTTTTTAAAAGTTCAAATACTCAAGGTTTAAAAGGTATACGCATACTATCTGTGCATAGCGGTGTCGTCCAGTCTCTGTAACCCTGGGAGAATGTAATATTCCAATTGTGGAAATAATACTCGAAATCTAGTGAGTATCTTCTGAGTTATGGACTTTATTGGGCTAATAAACATACAAAAAAATTGAATATTTCATCTTTACAATCTTAGATAGCTGCGCCACTGATATCTAGATATATATACAAGTGTAAGTACAAAAATATTACATCAGTCCAACCATTTGCAGTATCTCCTCACTCCTTTATTATTTCACTTATCGCCAATGTGATCTCCACACAACGTTAGGTCCGGCCTTGCAGCCTATCTATCCATGCTAATGCATTACCTACTTGACACTTGACAGTTTCCTTTGACAGGTAACGGCAGTATTCATGCGCCTGCGCACACTGCGATATATCACCGTTGTGTTCCGCAACCTCTTTAATACTGCAACATCCTCTATTAGTTTGTTCTGTGTTTTATCTATGGGCATTGTTTATGGATTGTTCTTAGGTGAGTTTATTGTAGTGATTAGATGGTGGAATTTTTTTAGTGTCGTATTTTATAGCTTTGGCCACAGCTTTACATAGATCGAAAGTTTTGGATGCTTTAGCATTTATATGAACCCTTACTGACTACGCCACAGGTATATCGCTTTATCTTTTTGGCCATATAAGCATATTTGCACCCTTACTACCGTTCTACGAATATTTACACCTGCTTTACTTGTAAGTAATGTAAAATATTTAAACATCCTTTAATATGCAGCTTTAATTACGATATTACGAACGAAAGATATTAATGCTGCATTTAACATGCATTGTATCTGTAATCTATTGTAGGTACTGAATTTGTTGATTGTGTTTTTTAGAAAAAAAAATAATGTCTATGTCTACATTTTCCTTCGTCATAAAGAACGACGTGTAACTGCTTACATAGAGAATGCATTAATTCACGCACGTGTGCGGGAATAGAACCGGCTACTGGCGTCGTATTTCACTTTAGCTAAACGCTTCACCCCACTTAGATACAAAGCAATCTGTTCGTAACCTGCAATTTCATCTGTACGGTAACCGCTTGATTCGATTTTAATTTAGATTCCATGTACCAGGAAACTGGCCTTAGTAATAGCCCGCCAACAAACTAACTGATTTCTTCCTAGATTGATTTCACCGTGAGATCAATATGTAGACGACCGACGCACGCGCACCTTTCCATGTGAATGAATATTAAGAGAGTGACATTTCTTCAACTTTCGCTGCTTAACAGACGACGTGGAAAACGTCGTTGCGATGTGAACGTGGCCATTGGTCTCTGTAATAAGCAACTGTGACACCGCAGGGACCAAGTTGCGATCATGTTTCATTGGTCATGTTCACTGTTGTATCTTTACGTGGAATAACTTCAAACAAAAAAGAACGAATTACAACTAGTAGTCAATGTTCAAAATTTATTCAAAATTTATTCAAAAATTCATAATCAAATTTTAAACATCTGAATTAAGTTATACTATTTTTACTCTACAAGATCTAATATATAGGTAAAATTTCCATGTCACAATGTTAGTTACCGTACTCCTCCGAAACGGCTTTACGCATTTTTACCAAATTTTATATGCGTATTCAGTAGGTCTGAGAATCGGCTACTATCTGTTTTTTATGCATCTACCAGTTGTATTTCTCCCAATACACGGGGTACAAAGGCAACTTATTATGGCAAAACAAATATTTGCCGGGATAGCTAGTATCTAAATATAATAAGTGGACGTTTCTGAGTACCACCGTCCATACAAAAGTGATCAGTCTCCTTTTAAGACTTATATGGTTTCACATTAATGAATTGCACCAGCTTTAAAATGAAGAAGGAATTTTAAAAATCAGGTATGGAGTAGCGTACTTTAAAAAAAAGACACGTTCGAATCAAGAACCATCATCTTTTTTCAAGCCGGTTAAAAATTACAAAGTTTATAACAACTCTGAGGACTTAGTATGCTGTACTCACACACTTACACATTTCTAACTAACTATAGTAAAATTTGTCGTGAAGAAACCATCAAAGTAGGATGAACTAGCCCTGTACTTAAGTGCATTACCATTTGTTTGCTAAAATTGAGGTCGTCTTAAAGTAACTTTGTTTACATTGTGTGACAGTGACGGCTATACCATCACTCTACGCCTATCTCTATCCTTGTCTAAGATTAACGCGACAAAGATCTTTTCGCGTGGCGCGTGGCTAAAATGTTTGGCACCCAATTTATGATAATTAAATTTAGATAAGTACAATTATAGGAGTGTCAAGAAATCTTAATAAATATTAAGCAATCACGCGCCAAAAGATCCTTGTCATGCTGTAAGTCTTCTGATGCAACGTAACTTAGTTTTAGTGCAAGTGATATTCTCTGTAGGTAGGTATACGTAAACCCGTTTCATTTACAAACACAAGCTGCGTGGTCAGTACGTAAAAGGTATCGCGAATGTTGCTTTTTATTGCTTCATCAACTTTCATATATATGTGTTTTTACATATACATGTTTTTCTCTCTTTGGTTTGAGTTTTCTAATTTGGAAACAGAGTTTTCTTTTTCTTCAGTCACCAAATATCATTATAAACATAATTTAATTTGCTAACTGCGTTATGAGAAAGGTGTCGGTAATACACGACATGCTATACCCGCAAAATATCCAACAGAAACAGGAAGACAATCTATTCGCGGAATCACTTGCGTACCGAAAACTGAACGCTAAATACGGATATAGCAGTCACTCGCCGTCCGAAATTTTCAAAATGAGAACATTCATCGCCATTCGCGGCGCACGATTCAATTTCGCAAATGAAACGAGCCATCGACACGGGAAGACGTAATAGCCCCTGTTTGACAGACGGATGACAACGCGCCAACATCCTCCAATGGACTGATTGGTGTGTTCGATATTGAAACTTTTAATAGATGAGTAATATTAACTGCCAGTATCTAAAGAACATTTTTATTTTTGACAAAGAGGTTTTCAACATTTCGCTTAAACTCTTTTCGGAATATTGTTTTTAAAAAAACCTTGATAGTTCAAATACGCATATTGTCATCCAAGTATAAGAACAAGAATGATAGAGCAAAAAATAGATTTTTTTTTTAGTAGAAGAAGCAAATTCAAAGTTCGCTTTTCAAATCTCACCCAAGTTCACGAACCAAATGACATTTAGGACTTCTATTTTCAAACTTACTTGTATTAACTACGTTTTGGTCTATGTATCCTGATTTACAAGCGAACTGCTACTAAAATAGACGTCGTAGAACGTTTTAGTAAAACTTTTATTAGTGCGTATTGCATCGTAAATATGAGTTATTCTGCTTTTGAGAACTTTGATGTTTCAAGGAATGGGTTGAAGTACAAAATGAGGGAAAAAACATAAAAGTTTGCAACAGGATTACAGATCGCGTGTGTGCAGTATCCAATATTACCGGTTTCCGGTAGAAAATGATCACGAGAGGGAAGCACGTTGTTCCCGTAAAAGTCGTTACATTCCCCGACAAATTATGGTTATTGAGAACACTCCGGTTCTTAATTTAAAACTTGAGGAGATGATTTTATAAACGAGAGGCTTATAAATGCTAGTTAACTCATTTATTCATATGTACTTAAGTACAATTCTTCCTTGCTATGAGTAAATTTGTAAGAATGGCTACATCGCCGCTATTACAAGTCTGTAAATCTGTTTTTTTTACACTGAAGTATAATAATAAGCTACTGATCGTTCTCAATAAAGGAGTAGGTATTTCTCAATTCGACCGTATATATGTTTATTTATGTTTGTTCGCCGATCACATCTTCATTTATGAACCGATTTTGATGATTATGTTTTTGTTGGAAAGAAGATATTTTAATGGTGGTCCCATCAGAAGAAAGTCAGTTTTTCATGGTGGCAGACTCGGACCCATGGTGGTCAACTTTAAAAACGTCGTCGGGGCGGCTAGTATTAGTACATATATGAAGTCTTATTTCTTTTTTTTTTTTCTTTAAAATTATTATTAATAGAAACAAGAAACATATTTAAGAACGAAAGAATGAGGGGCCATTGCCATGCAACTCACTCCCTACAGGGTTCCCTTTCTTTTCTCCACTTACTTTTTCGAGCAACCAGACTTCACCTACCTACATAATATCATTATCTAGTCCAACTTCAGCTCACAGTGTGGTCTAGCTCAAATTAAAGGCAACCATAGTTAGATAACATGAGCGTCGACTTAGAGTCGATATAAAAACTAGAAGCCAGTTTGTCGATCAATTAACTAGTTCATTTATAACATCCCATAAACGGCTTTCTGATACGAACAAGAAATGTTAGAACACGATTGCAAGATTTACTTTCAACTTTGTTTTAAAACGGTCTGACCCGGCAAACTTTGTTTTACCATACACATTATTAACAGTGTTTCTCTGTTTTTGCATTATACAAATAATCCTTCCTCAAGAATGACTCTATCTACTAAAAAAAACTGCATGAAAATCCGTTGCGTAGTTTTAAAGTTCTAAGCATATAGGGACAGATAGCGGGAGGAGACTTTGTTTTATACTACGTAAATGTAATGATGAGACGAAAATGAGTATAGATTCATTTATAATGATAATTGTGTAAAGTTTTTCTTATAACCGACTTCAGAAAAGAAGTAGGTTTTCTATTGGACTGTATTTTGTTATATTTGGTACATACATCAGAACTGCCGTCTGACGAACAATAATTGATTAACGTAGTTGCATCTTTCGTTTCTCATCTTTTTTAGGGTAATAGCTCATTGAGATGCGATTACGATCGCGCAAATGGCACGGTCTCGTTGCCTCTTCAGACATTTTATATTTGAATAAAAGAGATTCGTCACTATATCCATAACCATAGTGGTACAGTAATCGGGGCCCAGTGCACAAAAAAACAAATATCCTAAAAACCAGTTTCTAGACACAACTTGACAATGACGTCAATAACATAACAAGCAACGTCTCGTTTTAAAAATACCTACCAATAGTCAGCACAAGAGAGTGTTGCTTGACATTCTGCTATAGTGTCGACCTAGATAGCGATTTTATACATTGAACACGTTGCTCTCATGGTATTTTTATGCTATGATCCTGAAATTTGTAAAGCATCTACCTGATTCTGTATATGGAACAATAGACTTTAATTTTTTTCGAAATGAATTTTACTTGCTTCACGCGTTTTCATAGGACTAGTTAGACGGCTGCAAGTACTATTCAAGGTACCAATAAAGGTCTAAGGTACTAAAGCACACTAGCGATATGTAATCCTGCAATAAAATTGCAGTATTTAGTTTGTGTCTCATTTTGAATTTAAATTAATGCCTTTCAGTATAATAAGCAATCCTTCTCGCTTCTTAACTCCAAGCTTAGTGGTCAAAGGCTTGCTTATAAGAAATAATTTTAAAAAAAACTTGTGTGGTTTTACGAAACTCCCTAATCCGCGGCCGACCGTCACGCGACATGCAACACACAGACGAAAAAGTTTGAGACGATGTAATAAAAGTTACACTTTAACTAGACGCCACCACGATTGTAGAACATCCAGGTCGCTCGTGCAAGCACTAGGTCAGTGCTGTGGCTGCCAGATGCACTTGGCAACACTGTGGTATGCTACTACGCTGTCTGAAACAAAAACAAGTTGGCACCAATGTTATTAACATTTTGTTTTGTTGATCTCAAAAAAGTTTTATTATTCAAAACAATTAATCACAAACGCATAAAACGAAAAGTTAAATGATTGACATACTTGTAACCGGAAACAACAGACACTTTCAATTCGGAAACTTAATCTCCGGAGTGTTTATGGGATAAAAAAACGTTGTGATAAGTGGGTGTTTCTGTTATATTAGGGTAATCAACTGTTTATGTTCACTTTCAGTGAAATCTTTGGTTTGCGCAACATCGGCTCTTGCGCAACTTAAATTCTGTACCTTTACAAAGCAATCTCTTTTCGCTGAACATTATAAAATGCCCTGCCTCACACTCCGTACAACATACAAATCTTAAAATCATATGTATGCATTGCAATGCAGCGCATATATGTATTTTTTCTTCTTATTTCTATACCGTCTTTAGTTTAATAACTATGTGGGATCCAAGACAGAAGGCTAGGCCCCGCCGGGATCTAGCCCAGTCGTCACTGATTGAGCTCTTGTCTATTCTGGATGCCGCTGTAGATCCTGGCTCTAACAGGAATCACAGTGGTGGGAAAGTGGGTGGGAATATCCCGGATATGTAAAAAAAAAAAACATACTAATCTTACCAAAAACTAAACGACTTTTCCTTCTACCCGCAGCCGTGTCAGCGAGATGGACTGCGCTCCGCGCGGCGGCGACCCGTCGTGGGGGCGCCAGGAGACTCCGGCGCGAGATCGCCGCACTCAAGGAGTCGCTCGACGACATCTGCGAGAGGGATGACGCACCCCAGCCTCACACTCGCGCGCAACTGCACCGCAGGATCGAGGAGTTGAAGGTGGGTTACGGTAGATGGCGTTAAGTGTGCTGCGAGTAGGTATAGAGGTACGGCGTGTGTGTGTTCTTTTGCTTTCATAGTTTCTGATGGGGAGTGATCTTGCAAAAACTCGCTTGTGTGTTTTTATGTAGGTAGTAATAACAAGTGCAATAATATCTTTACCACTACAGCTGTGATGTACTTTTCTCTCTGTGTTGTTAAATGTGTTGTGGGTGAAAAACACACAACTTCAAATCATAATTTTCATATCAGTCCACTGTGCTGGTCACCATATGGCATATGCCACCATCACGAATAAACGAAACGAGACTAAAAAAATCGAAAATTGGAATTTTCGATTTTTTTACTAACGTTCAAATATTTTGACAGGAGCGTCTCTCCCGCCTCTTGGAATGCAAGGTGTCTATGCTGAAGCTGACGGTGTCCGTGCGCCGCGTGCTCGGCGACACAGCCGAGGACGGCGGTCTCGCTGCCGAGCTGAAGACCTTGCTGGCTGCGTGGGACGAAGCGCATACCAGGTAGGCAAATGTGGATACCTAAGCCGTGGTGACGGCGAATAGAATACATGTGCCACCACCCCAGCCCAACTTTTCCCGTCATGGGGGTCGTAAGAGACGACCGAGGGAGCTCTCCAGAGAACCGGCAGCAGCGCTCTCTGTGAGTTAAACCACAACACCACTGCGATCGCCAACCCGCCTGCCAAACGTGGCGATTATTGGCATTTCACCCCAAATGACGGATCTCATTGTGGGAGGCCCTCGTCCAGCAGTGGACGTTATGTGGCTGATGATG